>CAUYSK010019781.1:0-29666 GCA_963575035.1 Avahi laniger | reverse complement strand
CACCATGCCCGGCTAATTTTTTCTATATATTTTTAGCTGTCCAATTAATTTCTTTCTATTTTTGGTAGAGATGGGGTCTCGCTCTTGCTCAGGCTGGTCTCGAACTCCTGAGCTCAAACAATCCGCCTGCCTCAGCCTCCCAGAGTGCTAGGATTACAGGCGTGAGCCACCGCGCCCAGCCATGGTCTCGTTTTTGATTAAAACAAAATGCACGTGGAAAGAAAGGAAGGAAATGGTGCCGAGGGCAGTCAGCGCTCTGCTGGGGCCTGTGTTGCCTGCTGTCTGCAGTCTGGGCATCACTTCTTTGATGGGAGCCAAATATTAGTTTTCAAAGAGCATTAAAAAGAAAAAGAAAATTCCAAAGCACCTAAACAGGTCGGGTGCAGTGGCTCACGCCTGTAATCCCAGTGCTTCGGGAGGCCGAAACGGGAGGATCACTTGAGCCCAGGAGTTCGACACCAGCCTGGGCAACATAGTGAGACCAAGACCGCATCTCTACCAAAAAAACAAAAACAAAGCAAAGAAAAACCAAAGCATCCAAACAAATTCTGGGTTGCACACACATGGCATTCGGGCATGAGTGGCCCAGCTCCCCTGTGGCTGCCTCCTTGCCCCCCAGCTTTTTGCTGGGGCTTCTCTCACTAGAGTAACGTGATCCTCCCATAAGAAGGGCCCCTGCCAGCTATGCCTCCTGGGCGCAGGCCCCCAGCAAGCCCACGCCATGGCTGAGAGCAAAATCCTCTCTGCTCCCCATACCCAGCACTGGCAGGAGTTAGGGTGGGTCTGTGGGACCCCTCTGAGATTGGGTAGGTGACAGTCTCTGCCAAGGGCTTCCTCCCCTTTGGCTAATTATCGTGCAATAAGATACCGCAGATGGCTCCTGGCCAGCGGAGACAAAGGGAAGAAACATGTATCAAGGGTTTCCCATTTCTGTGCACCGTGCTAAAAGCTTTACATAGATTATTGAATTTAAGCAGAAGATTCTCATGAGGTAGATCTTTCCAGGCCCATCGTGCAGATGAGGAAACTGAGGCACACAGAGGTTGAGTAACATGTTTACGGTAACACTGGCCAGGAAGCCAGCAGAGCTCTGGTCTCCTGTGCCTGTTCCACTGGAGCCAGGTCCTAGCCCCTTTCCTGGGTCAGGAGGGAAGCAGGGGTCCCTTCTGCTGCTAAGCTGAGGCCTCTGGGTGGGACAGATCCAGTGAGGTCCTCTCCTGCCAGCCCCAGTCGGTACTGCCACAGGCGGTGGGGCCTGGGAGCCCAGCCCTGACAGGCTGTTCCTGCTGCCTTCCCCTTGCCCAGGACAGAAGGGACAGCATTTACCTCTTTAGGGCATGTGCCCAACTGCCCTCTGGATGGGCCACAACCTGTTCCCGGGGGTCTTCCAAGAGGCTGGGGAGGGAGAGGCTGGAGCTTAGAGTCCTGGGTCTTTCCTGCTCCGGGGGATGCAAGGCCCGATCCCCCATCCCCACAATCCCCTATCCTCAGGGATCCCCCCTTCATGGCCACGTGGGCCCCTTGGGGTGGGTCTGAGTCCTCAGCACCAGGTGATTGTAGCCATGCTGGCCAGAGTCTCCTCGCAGGGCAGCAGGGAACATGGAGGGCGGCAGGTGAGAGCCTGTCTGAGAGGCAGCAGAGGCCAGGAGGGCAGAGGTGAGCTGCAGACGTGAGGGAGCAAGCCCGCAGGAGCAGAGATCACAGACAGACTCAAACATGGCTCAGAGGCACCCACCGGGCACCAGCAGCTCGTGTCGGACATGTAGCTGCAGGGACCCGGGCGTGGGTGGGGTTGAAATAAAAATACAAGATTCCCAGGGAAATTTGAATTTCAGATAAACAACAAATGCTTTCTAAAGTATATCCTGTGCAATATTTGGGACATACTTATATAAAAAATTATTCACTGTTTACCAGAAATTACAGTCTGACTGGCGTCCTGCATTTTACTGGGCACGCCAGCCCCAGGGCCTATTTTCCTCGGCTGCAGAGGGCATCTAATTGCCCTGTCCGGCCACTGATGCCCATCTCCACACAGCCAGGAGGGCCCTCCTGGTCCTGTTCCACGCTAAAATCTCGTCTCCACACCTCATGGAGGCCAGGCCTTGCCCAGTGTAGAGAAAGGCTTAGCCTGACGGGACCCCTCCCTCAAGTGCCGGCTTGGCCTGGGAAGCCGCTCCACCTGGCCGAGAGGAAGCGTCACTCTGTGCTACCGGAAATGTGCAGAGGAGCTCGGGCTTGTCCGCCCTGAGCCTGTGGGTTCCTCAAGGGGCGGGTGGCGGCCGCTGCTGTGGGACAAGTGCCCAGAGGAGGCACAGGCTCCAGAGGAGGGTGTGACCAGTGGGCGACCTCCACTCCCCTCCCCACCGCCCCAGGCAGCTCTGGGAACAGCACAGAATGCCCTGCCAGAAAGGGGTCTGACCCTTTGCTTTAGCAGGTGAGTGTCCTGAGGCCCAGAGAGGCAGCTCCAGGTCCAGAGCCCAGGCCCTTTGGCCCTCAGGGCAGTGCTGTCCTGTGGTGTGGGTGCTGCCTGGCTACTGTCGCCTCTGGCCAGGACACGCTGCTGTTGCCATGGGGGCCTAGCGTTTCCTACTGAGCAAAGTTCTCTCCCTGCTGTGTCTCATTGGAGGTGCACGGCACCCCAGACAATGCATGGAATGGTAACCCTGGGTTTACAGAAGCAGAAGAGGAGGCCCAAAGTGTAGCCCAAAGCCGTGCGGAGAGACGGTGGTACAGCTCCACCAGAACCGGAACCCGTGTTGGCTGGAGGCAGAATGAGGAGACCCAGGGCCACTTGTTGCTCATTCCTCAGCCAGACTGGGCGGGACCCGGGGAAGCTGTGCAGAAGCTTGAGCTCATGGGCTCTCGGCTGGTGAAACAGATGTTTGTGTGTTTGCGTACAAAACACGCACGGCTTTGGGAGGTCCCAGTTCATGCTCAAAGGGACTTTGCAAACTCATGGATGATGACAGAGGTGCCTGCAGTGGCCCCCCGCACTCCCACCCTGAGCTGGCAAGTGAGCCCCAGCCCTTCCCTCTGCAAAAGAGCGGGCTGGCCTGGGAGCCCAGCGCTTGGAGTTCCCCACTGCCTGGTTGGCTTGAATGGGTTGCTTCTGACCCTCCCCTGCCTCAGTTTCCCTACCTGTGAAGTGGGTGGAACTGTGCTGTCATCTCAAGCTTGTAGGGTTTGATTACAAAGTGGATTAAAAGTCTTGGTGTACTTGATACAAGTAATTCTACCCTGCACACAGATAGATGCGTTGAAAAGCAGCCTCAGGTGGCCTTTCACCAGCCTCCCTGCCCCTCCCCGAAAGCCCCCGCAGAACGGGCTGTGAAGGAAAGAGAGAGAAAGATAATAGGCTCCTCCTGGCGTCCCTGAAGTATCGTTGTTGCTGCTCATTCTTGCTGAGGGCTCCCAGGAAGACCCCAGTCCGCGCCCTGCTCCTCCTCAGGCTGGGAGCTGGCCCCTGCTGGAAAGGGCCAGAATGGCCCAGACAATGGGGCCGCAGGCCAGAGGGCAGGGTGCCTGCACAACACATGGAGACATTTGGATGCCAGCCACCTGGCCACAGGGTCCCACCCCAAATGCCACTCACACTGGCAGCTTTGCTGGAGCCTGTGTCTCTTAATGCAAGAGAATCCCATGTAACACAAGCTCAGATCTGGCCTCAGGCCAAGACCCGGTTCCCTCATGTCCCCTGGACATTCAGGTGGAAAGAAAGCGTGAGCCGACCCAGGGGAAGCAGCCACACTGCTGGGAAGGCCACGATTAAGACTATTTCCTGCCACGTGAATTGTAAGGGGTCGCTGGGACCCCTGAGGTCAGCGCATATTGCTACATTAGCTCATGGTTCGGTGTGGTTTTGTCTCCCTCCGTCTGTGGCAGTTTTGCTGTTGTTTTCCTGCAAACAGCTCTTTTGCAGATGGTCTTTCATTGTCTGCTCCTAGGAGCCCTTCTGGAAGCAGACCTCAAATAAAGAAACAAGCACATAAATGAAATGTGTCCCGGTGGTTTTCAGGAAGTCGGACATTAATGGAGTAGCATCACCATCCCCACGATAACCACCATCTTCCCCTCCCAGGGGGTGGCAGGGAACCAAAACGCTGATATCCAGGCCTCTGGCGACCTCGGCCAGTAGCAACCGCAGGCTGCAAATGGCTGCTGCGAATGGCCTGCGGCAGGCACAGGCTGGGATGGACTCTACACTTTGGAGCAGAGTGACTTTCTCTGTTGCTGGGGCTGATGCTAGCTTTGGAGACACAGCTCTACAAAAAGTTTGAAATTCATAGCTCTGTGACCAGCGTCTGTGACTGGCACAGTCAGCCCAGAGGGGCCAAGGCCTGTCTAGAGCCCGGGATCTGGGGCTGCCTCCCTGCCACCGGAAGCTGTAGAGATACCCATACTGTCCTTACATACAACGGCCAGAGGGCTGGCATGGCACCGACAGACTCAGTTCGAGTCCTGGCTCCACCCATCCTAACTGAGTAACCAAATTCTTGATACTGTCAAGCCTCGATTTTCTTACCCATAAAGTGGCATAATAATGCTAACCTTACACAGCTGTGGTGAGGAGTGTACTGCACCCACCCGATAAATGTAACGTCCTTCCTCCTGGGTTTTACAATTAATTACAGTCCAGGAAAATGAAACCATCTCCATTGACAAATACCATCATTTATTTATTCAACACACATTTAATGATGCCTACTGTGTGTCAGACAGGTACTGTTAACACCTGAGCTCTGGGACGAGCAGAGGTGGGGGGCTGAGTCTGCAGGCAGCGAATGCAGTTCAGGGCACAATCTCAGGGTGTGTGGTCATGAGGCATTTTGTGTCTGGATTTTCATGATGAAAACGGAAGGTACAGCAAATGCAAGAGAAGTCTTTGGGGAGAATATCTTGGTTTTCTAATCTCAAGACTGAGGGCAACCTAAGCAAGTCCGGTCCTGCAAGTAAGGTCAACACTACCCTCCTAAGAGTACAGTTCTTTAAATGTGGCTCAGCTAAAACTAGTTGGGACTGGCTCAAGCAAAGGACAGGTGGCCTGAGTAAGCTCCTGCTGTCGCCCCAGTAGAATTAAGCAGGGCAGAGCTGACCCCTTCAATCCTGGCAAGAGAGGTCAGATGAGCCTCCCCAGGGACAAATGGTGGAACCAGAGAGTCGAGAAACTTGGGTTTGAGTCTCTGTCCCTCACTGGCTGTGTGACTTGAACAAGTCATTCAATTTCTCTGTGCCTCAGTTTCCTAACTTGTGAAATGGGGTTCTCCTGAGAATCAGATGAGATGTGTGTGAGAAAGCTCTTTGCAAATGGCAAAGTGGCATGATGGGGGCTGGGGGCGAGAAGACCTGGGTCTGAGCCTTCATCTGCCAAGTGCCTGTGAAAACACACTCCCCCTCCCATCACGGCTCGCATCTTCCGGCCCTGCAGAGAACTGCCGGGAAAATGAAAGGTGTTCGGGGAAGAATCCTGTAAATGAAGACCTGTCTGGCCTCAGTCGAGGCTGCCTGCTCCCTCGGCCCATCCTTGGCCCGGGTGCCCCGAGTTTCCATGGAGGATCCAAGGAGCCCGGAGCCCTTCGCTGTGGTACCTCACTCTGCAACATTTCCCCTTGACCCTCCGGAGCCAGGCCCTACTTCCATCCCTCTCAAACCCAGCCATGCAGGCAACGGCACCTGAAAAGATGCTCAGCATCATTTGCTATCAGGGACATGCAAATGAAAACCACAATGAGATATCAGTACACACCCACCAGAATGCCCAAATTAAAGACGGGTGTACCACGTGTTAGCAAGGATGTGGAGCAACTGGAACGCTTGTCTCCCTCATTAGCCAACAAAATGGAAATCAGTGGTATCATGTTGATAGCCTCAAGTTGCCATGGTGAGAGTATTTAGACCTCAGAAACCAGTAAACCCTACAAATCAGGGCTTCCCCCTTCCCCATGCAGCCAGTTGTTAAGCATTTACCAGCACAACTTCCTATGGAAACATATGTCCACAAAGAGCCTTGTACATGAGTGTTCATAGTGTCTTTATTCATAATCGTCTACGACTGGAAATAAATGTTGATCAACTGGGGAATGGATAAACAAACTGTAATAGTCCATGCAATGGAATACTACTCGGCCATGAAAAGAGATGAACTACTGATACGCCAGTGATTTGGATGGATCTTAAGAGCATTATGCTATGTGAAAGAAGCCAGACTCCAAAAGCTACATACTGTATGATTTGCATAAGAAATTCTAGAAAAGGCAAAACTACAGCCACAGAAGCAGATTAGTGGTTGCTAGACGCCAGGGGTGGAGGGTGAGGGTGGGGCGGTAGTGGAAGGGGATTGACCTGGAAGGGACATGGGAGAAATCCGGGGGGTAATGGAAATGTTCTACATCTTGATTGTGGTGGTGGTTACAGGGCTGTGTATATTTGTCAAAGCTCATCTAATTGTATATTTAAAGATGATTAATTTTATTATATGTAAATTATATCTCAACAAAGCTGTCTGAACAAAACAAAATAAAAAACTTACCCATCCTCTGTCCTGCTCCTTTAGGTCTTTCTGTTAACATGTATGTGACACTAGCGAATTCACATGGTGCATACCCGGTAACAATCTTAGAGAAAACTTTAAAAAAACTTTGAAATATTTTTTGTAGAAATGGGGTCTCACTGCATTGCCCAGCTGGTCTCAAATTCCTGACCTCAAGTGATCCTCTCACCTTGGCATCCCAAAGTGCTGGGATGACAGGCATGTGCTACCACACCTGGCTGAATCTTAGAGAAAACTCTTAAAGCAGCAGCTCTTCTAGGGGCCAATGGGGAAGCTATTCTGAAGCAGCCATGTACCTCCTCCTCCGAGTTATACCTCCTCCAAGGTCAGCCTGGGCCTGCTGGGTCAGGGACAACAGGACAGGGCGAGGCTACTCCCCCATTCAGGCACCATCCCCTTCACTTTCTACCTTCCCCAGAAGAATTCGGTCACCTATAGATGCTGACTGACAAGGACATTGTTGTTTCCCTCAAAGGCGGTGGAACTGAGATAACTGGGGTCAGTGAAGCTTAGAGAAAAGATGATAGGGGCAGGGGGGCTTGAGTGCAGGAAGGGTCCAAGACTGCACCATCATTCGCCATGTGTGCTTGGAAGTTAGCATATGGCCAATAATGACCAGCTGTTCTCTGTCAGCTCCAGACGGATTCAGAGAAAAATGGGCTTCCTTGGTAGCAAGAAAGATTTAGGTGAGACATAATGATGAACTTCCTGAGAGAGTTCTTGAAAAAAGTGGATGAGTGTGTGTACACACCCATGTAGGTGAGTGAGTGTGTGTGTGTGTGTGTGTATGTGTGTGTGTGTGTGTGTGTTGTAACTAGAGCAAAGGCACTTGGTATATTTCCTTTCTCTGAAACACTTTAGGAATTGGCAAGACAAACCTTGCTCTGAAATGAGCCTGGGTCCCTCTGGGCTGGGGACAGAGAGATGGACTCAGTCCCTTTCTGAAGGTACCTCTGAGGGCAATTAGCTAGCTGGTCCCTGAGCAAGACCCCAAACCAGAAGTCTGTGGAGCCAGATGGGTACTTACTTCCGTGGCCTGGTCCCCTCCCAGACGGCCCTGTGCACTCTCCTCCCCATTAGAGCAGAAGAGTCCATCCATCACCATCGGGGCTGGTGATGTCACCGCCGCAGGCCTCCACAGCACAGGAAGACTGTTCCAGCCCCTCCGAGGTGCTAAATCATTCATGGAGCAGAGAGCTGGGTGGCAGGAGATTTACTGCTGAGGAAACACTTCAGGGACTTGTGGAAATCAATTCCTTAAAGAGACCCCATCAGCTGGCAGGTGGCCTAGGGCTGAGGCTTGGGTGTGTGATGGGGACTCGATGAAGTGGGAATGGGGAAGCTCCCCAACTCCAAACACAGGATGGAAGGGAGCCAGAGGCCCAGGGCCCCTGGGAGGTCCGTGGTGAGGAGAGATTCCCAACGCCCTGGGAAGGCAAGAGGGGAGAAGGAGGGATTCCCAGACATCTAGGCCTGGCTCGCCCTCTCCTCCTTTCACTCCTGGGGCTTCTGTGCCTGTCCCCGCGGGGGCTCTGCAGGAGAATAAGACCGAATGAGGAGGATTGTTGGCACATGTTTGCTGAGTCTGCCGGCTCTTCCATCTTGGACCACCCCGCCCGGTCTCTGCTGGAAGGAGAGCTGCAGGCCAGCTTCGGTTTCTCTGCAGCGGAAGCCGGAGCATCGCCTAGCACGCTTCCTCTTTTCTCAAGGAGAATGTGCTCTCCCTGAAGGCCCTCGGTCTCTGTGTATGATCCGGGATTCCAGGACTTGATGATTCAGCTCTTGGGTGCCACGCACTAATTTAATCAGACGAGCACGTGACATCCAGAAGGAGCCTGGGATGTCTGCTGTCCCACACCACGTGGCACAGTGGGAGCCTTGTGTCTAGCACAGCGGGCTCTTCTGGTCCAGGTGCAGCCCAGATCTGCCCGCATGTCCACGGCCACAGCACACTTCCTCAACACGTCTTGGAAGAGGAACATGCAGGGATGAAGGAAGACAGGAGAGGCATTTCCAGATAAGCTCTGGAAAAGCAGACACAACTCTAGGGCTTCCTTCCAGGCCTCACTTTGCAGATGAGGAAACTGAAGCCTAGAAGGGAAGTGACTCATCCAAGGCCCATATCCATGAGACGGGAAAGTGGGAAGGGGAAAGCCTCCCCCCCCCCAGGCATACTGGGGAGTTTCTGCCTCCCTTGAAATAATGCAGGAAGACCACACCCACGCTTGGCCATTGCTAGCTAAACTGGGTAACAGAGAGCTGGCAGCTGGGCTGGAGAGAAAGATCTGTGGCAGGATCTGGCCCCGTTCTGCCATCTGGCCTGCCTGAGCCTCAGTTTCTCCCTGCAGGGAGAACCCCCTGGGCCCCTGGTTGCCACTGTGACTGTGGACTCCGTCTGTACGAGCCTTGCTCATTTATTAACACAAACACATATTCATGGGGCACCTTCGAGAAAGTCAGGCTTGGGATACAGCCATGCACAAGGCAGATGTGGCCGCGCCCTTCTCAAGCTTGAATTTTATGTCAGGCCAGGCTGTGGTCAAGGGATGCCCCCCAAGCCAGCCCACCCCAAGGCTGGGTCCGGCTCCGACCCAGTGTGCAGGGAGCTCACTGCAGCTCCTGGTCCTTGACACAGGCCAAAGGCTGCTTCCCTCAGGGCAGGGCACGCAGTGGGGGCTTCATGCCAGCTGCCCAGGCCAGCCCCTCCCTCAGCCACCACCGGTCTCAGGAGGGCACCAGCAGGTTCCCACAGCGGGAACCAGCGACCACTGCTGGATTCCGGTTCCTGGTGGGGGTTCGTGAAGAGTAGATCAAAGAACGTCAGGAATTCTCGATTGTTCTGGATCACAACCCTCCCAACACACACACATGCCAGCCTCCCATTGTCCTCCCCCTCCAGCTCCTCTTTCCTGCCCGTCACTCCTCACACTCTCCTCCGCACGCTTACCTCCCCACCCTCCCCTCGCCCCCTCTCCAGGGCAGAAGGGCTGCCAGCCTGCAGCCTGACACTCCAGGACAACCCTCTTTTTAAGCGTCCGGCACGTGCTTCCCACGCACCCTTCAGGTGTGTCCCCAGGAAAATCTCTGCAGTTCCCGAGGTACCTGGCACCCCCCAGGGCCAGAGGCCCGAACCTGCCCAGGAGATAAGGCCGGAAGCAACCCCGGGCTCCCTCAGTTTTTCCGTCTTAATGTCCTGCTCCGGGAGTTCTCTTGGGACCCAACAGACCCAGCCCAGCGGAAAAAGCCCCAGGCAGGCATCCTGAGAACCGGGTGCCGGCTCTGCCCGGACTTTCGGGGCCCGGCTGGACTTTGGATCCCTCATCTGAAAAAACAGAAGTTGGACCACAGGACCCCGGGCCAGGGCCCAAACACCAATGCGGGGGCCCTGCCCCTCCGCCAGCGAGGAGCCCTGGGCGGGGCACCCGGGAGGGACTCCAAGGCAGAAAACGAAAGGGGACATTCACGAAGGCGCCCCGACAGAGAGCAATCCCAGCCACGGCCGGCGGGGCACAGAGGAGGCGCCCGGGGGAGAAGCGCACACCGCTGGCAATGGGCACAGAGAGGGTGCGCGCCGGGAGACGTGGCCCCTGTGAGCCAGGAAACCCGTCGCCCGTGGACAGAAAGCATCGCTCCCTCCACGGCGGCCTCAAGACCGTCCCATTCCTGTGCAGGAGCTGCGCGTGCTACTCCAAGAAAGGAGGACGACTTGATTCCTCCGCCGCCAAATTCGAGCTGTTGACTGCAGGAGTGAAAAGTACTGTCCCCTGAAGAAGCGCTTTGCTTTTTACAAAGCATTTGCAAAAACATTTCCTTATTCGATTTTCCCCAACTATCCTCTTACCCCGGCAAGCTCTCAGTTTACAGAAGAGGAAACTGAGGCTCAGAAAAGTCAGGCAGGCACCCAAATACATGTTAAGTAATTAATGATGCAGATTATTCTAATTTGAGGCAGATAAATCCTAACTCTTTGAAGCATCTCAAAACGGACATAAACGCGTTTGGTTTGGGGGTTGAATTATTCAGCTAAATTCTGCTTTGGACACAAGGAATGAAACATGGTCTGTGGCCAAAACCATATCTGGGTCACCGACCTTTGGATAATCTGCTGAAGGCTGCGGGACCCTTCCCCCAACAACCATAGACAATCTACGAAGAACCTCCCTCCTGGTTTCTGAGCCCTGAAGCCCTCCCGGGTTCTTAGTGCTGGGACCCGGGTCTGGGTGCAGTGGATGACGGAGGGTGGGGGTCGCCGCGCCAACTCCTGCAGAGCTGGGGGTGGGGAAGCTAGGTTTCTAACCCTGGAGGGACCCCAGCCCCAGCAGAGCTTAGCAGGGGCCCGGCGGGGCTCCTTGTCAGGGGCCACGCGCGCGCTTTCTCTCCGGCATCCTCCCCACCTTCTCCAGAAAGAGTCACGGGCGTTCTCAGCTTATTTTACAGATGAGGAAACCGATGCTGGACTCGGTCATCTATCCGGGTCGGCCGCCTTCTCCGTTGAGTGGGGTCACGGACACGTCTGGGTGGGCGCTCAAGCCTCAACAGCGTGGGGGTCAAACTCAGCCCAGGTATCACCTGGTGGGGGAAAGCGGGAGACAGATGTGGCGTCCCAAAACCGCAGGGGCCGCACCCTGGCTTCCCTCCCGCCTTGCCCTAGCTCTGAGCGCGGGTCCTGGGAGCCGAGAGCCTTGGGGCGATCTCCCCCGCCACCCCAACCCCTCCATTCTGCAGTTCTCCGGCTCTGATTCGACTCTTCCAGGCTTCAGCATCCCGAATCAGGTTGATTTTTTAAAAAAAAACCAATATCCTGCAGTTTCTTTTTAAATTGGAAATTCAACAGTCCAGAAAGACACACGACAAAAAGAAAGTCTCCAACCCTCTGGGCGGAGACCTTTTGTGCATTAAAAACCTGACGCTTGAAGCCTCGCCCCATTTATACTTTTACATAAACAGAAGCCCATGTGTCCTTTGCGTTTTCTAGGATATATAACGACGATAAATATTTTCCTCATTGTTTTAAAGAGCTGGGTCGATTCCTAACACAGAATGAAAGAGCCTTTCATTTGTCGGTCTGTGTTTCTCGTTCTTTCCCCATCTCCCGCTGCATCCTCCGCCCCCGACAGTGTGAGCGGAGAGTCCCCGGCTCCTGCCCAAACAATCACACAGGGCCCTGCGCGCGGATCAGAGAAAAACGCACAGACGCACAGCACACAGTTTCTCAAAAAATGTCGCGTAGCTAGTTGGATTTCGAGGGGAAAAGGGACGAGATCTCGAATGGGCAGCACTAGGGATAGCACCGCGCGCGGCGGGCAAGGGTGCAGGGTCTGCTGCAGTGATAATGCTGGCCCTGCCGTTTGCAGAGATCTCCTGCTCACCAAATACGCGCGTGCTCACACGTGCATTCTCTCTATCCCCTGGAGAGGTGGGAGTCCTTCTCCCCATTTTGCAAATGCGGAAACTGAAGCTCAGAGAGGTGAAGCGAACCCCTCGAGATAGTGTGGCTGGTGACTGGAGCAGGAGAGGAACTGAACTCTGGGCTCCTCTCGCTGGGAGTTTGCTAGTGACGCTGCCCTGGGGCCCGACAGCCCGGGTTAGCACGAGGACCCCACCATTCCCAGAGAGGCCAACAGCAGAACTACCGCCGCATCCGCGGGTCTGAGCCCGGGGCTTGCAGCCTGGACACCCTTCCCCCTTGCCCTGCCCCACGGCACGCTGAGCCGGAAGGAGGGGAAGGCGAAGGGTGGATTACTTCTGCGCCCAGTATCTTCAGCACAAGGGAACTGTCATGGAAAGGATGAGGGACCGAGGTTTAGGGGAGCCGAACAGGGTAGGGGCCGGGAAGGAACAAGCCAGAGGGATAAGCCGAGACACCAGGAGTGAGAATAAAAGGCCGTGTCTGAGCACCGAGCAGAAGGCGCCGAGTCCTCCAGGTATGGGTAGGCAAGGAAGACAGCAGGTGCTTCCTAAATCTGGCCCGAGGGTTGAGGAACCCAAAACTACGCGTCCAGGGGGGCATGATTCCGGGCAGAGAGGGACGCTGGCGGCGAGGGGGAAGGGATCTCTCCAAGAGGTGGGGAGTGCGGCCGCTGGCAGACCGACGTCGGATCTGCGCAAGGAGGGTAGGATGCGTGCGGGCGTAGGGTGCGCTGGACAGGCTAGCAAAGCGAGGACCCGAGGTCGGCCCGAGCTACCTCTTCCCCCACTTGAGCCCTGATCCGTAAGGGATCTGGGGTATCATGTCCCCGGGGGCCGCCCCCTCACTGTCCGGGTCCAGCTCTGGTTACCGGCCGGGCCTGCTCCCTAAAATATGTATGAGGCCCCTGCGGGTGCAGTTTCGCGGCCCCTCCCGGAGTGGGGCTGGGGAACTCGGGGTGCGCGGGGAGCTGCGGGGGGAAGAAGCGACGCTAGCTCCCGAGCCCCGGCCTTCTCGACTTTCAGCAGCGCATTTAAGAAAAGGTGGAAATCGGATCTGTCTTGGCGGCGCCCCCGCCCCGCCGGCTCCGACGGCCGCACCGCGCGGCCCAGCGGCTAGCTTTCCGTCGGGCGGTGTCTGGTTCTCGACAGCAGGTGAATGGGCCCGGGCGGGGCACGGGGGGCGGGGCGCGCGCTATAAAGGGGCGCGGCGGGCCGCGGGGGCCACTCGCAGCCGGCGTGGCCTGCACTCCCCGCTTTACGGTCCCCGACACACCGCGCTCGGACCGCCCAGCATCCCACCGGCCTGGGGACCAGGTAGAGGACCTGGGGACCAGATGCAGACGCGACCAGGGAGGCTCAGGACGACATAGATGGGCGAGGGGATTCGAGCAGGACGGGGAAGGGTTAATGTGGAGCCACCCCCCACCCTTTGGCCTGTTCGGCCCCGTGACTCTATGATTTGCTCATTATCTGCGCTGTCCGGGTTCTCGCGCATCGCACCCATCCCTGGCTGCGTGGGGAGAGGGCCATCGAGGTCCCGAGACTCGCCCAGTCCTCCCACCTGGGGTGGGGGTCTTGCCTCCCGAACCATCTCGCTGCGACATTCATGGCTGGAGCAAGCCTTGCCCAGGAGTCAGGCATATTGAAGGGTTCGTATCCGCACCGCCACTCTCGGCCTCTCCCGTCTCGGCGGGGGAGGAGGGAAACTATAGACACCCCCCTCTTCCACTGCCTTACCCCCTTCCTTCGCTCGAGCCCAAGACCAGGATGCTAATGGTCTTCAACCTCAGTGCAAGGGAACTTTAGGTTCGATGGGGGTTCAGCTAAGCACTCCCCCTCCTTTTAAGGGCTTCTGTGCCGCCAGATCTGCGGGGGTCGATTGAGAGAACTGGGAGCTAAAAGGGAGAAGGGCGGATTAACGATTTATTTTAATCTGGTTTTGAACTGCGGTTGCCGTCTGGGGCGGCCCGGCCGGGGCGGGGCTGGGACTCGGAAGGGCAGCCAAAGCAGCGGGGAAGGGGTGCGCTCCCGTGCTTAGGGTGCTGGGGAGGAAGGAAGAGGCCACCCCAACGCTGACAGCTTGGGAGTGCCCTAGCCCGTCCCTTCCACCCTCTCAGAATGTTCCGCGTGGTATCCGAGCAAAGGACGGTTGAGAAGGATCTAATCCGTGTCCGCGCCCCAGCCCCGGCCGGCCCCGCCCCCTCCCGAGGGAGCCACTGCCACAGTGGGGGGAAGAAAGGGGGATGGGAATGGGTCTGGGGGAGGCTTCCCTCCTCCTCCCCCTTCCGGGACAGATAGCCTTTGTTCCCGGCGGCGACGGTGGCCAGACACCTGTGAGGCCGCAGAGCTGGATGGGTGAGGACGTGGAGGGGAGCCCTCGTTCCCACACCAGCCCTGCGCCCCCGGGTCTGGGTGCGCCCACTGAGCTAGGTCAGCCTTGCGCATCTTTCTGCGGGGAGACTGCGGAGATCCGTCCAGTGGCCCCACAGTGCGTCTCAGCTCCAAACGCACTTCCCCTCCCCCAGCCCAGGGTCGGATTTCCAGCATGCTACCCTACACACACCTCGGCTAGCTCCGGGCAGAGGGCGGTGGGGTGGCAGGGCTTCGGGGCGCATCTCGGCTAGCGGCACCCTAGCCCAAGGGCAGGAGGCAGGGATAGAAGGCGGGCGGCGGGACCCCTTGGGGTCAGACCCAACCGGATTGGGCAAGCAGGCGGGGCTCGCAGCCTCTCTGCAGTCCGGGACGGGCGTGCCCTGCGCAGCTCACCAACCGGAGCCACATTCAAGGTGAATCATCCCCGCCCCGCCCCCTGTCCCTCCCCGTCTCTAGGCACCTGAGCCAATGGCGCGGCGCGAGGGGCGGGCGGGGCGCGGGGGGCGGTAAAACCTTCTCGGAGTCATTATCTCTGCACTCCGTCGAGCCCCTGCGCCTCTGCGCCGAAGCCGGCGGGCCTCCCTCCGGCCCCGCGGTCCGGGGCAGCCGCGCACCCTGTTCTTTGGGCTCTCTGGCCCTGGTGCCCTCCAGCCCTACCCCTCCTGCCGCGCGGAGGCGGTTCCTCCTCAGGTGGCCGGGCTGGGGCCTTCCCCAGCAGACCTGTCACCCGACACCCAGGAAGCGCGCGGCCCCATCCCGGCTCCTCTTTGTTCCCCCGCTGGGCTCCGTGCTCGGGCGCCGCCTCCTCCCGCTCCAGGCAGTGGAGGTTAGGGGCGCCGCCCTCGGCCGGGCCGGGCCCGGGCGCGCCTCAAGTTCTGTCCATCCGGCCCTCTGCAAACGAGGGCCCCTTTTTGCCTTGTTTCTCTCGTGTGGACTCCGCGCGGAGCTGGGAGGCGGCGGTGCGCCCAGCCTCAAGCCGGCGCAGGTGAGTGTCTGGGGCGGGGCGGGGCGGGGCCAGCGCCGGGCCGGGAAGAGAAGGCGGAGGCGGGCGCCCGGGGGCCAGCAGTACTAGAACCTGGGGGGCGGGCGGGCGGCTGGGCAGGCGGGGGCTGCTCGACACGGCAGGCCTTCGGGGTGACGCGGCAGTGCGGACCCTGGCTCACCCGCGCCTTCGGGCCGAGGCGCCCACGCAGCGTCGGGGTCCCAGGTCCCCAGTGGAGTCTGTCCTGCACCCAGCGCTGTTCCCCAGGCTCGGGGCAGCCGCGCGGTTTGAACGCCGATGGTGCTTGGCGAGGTGCGTATCCGCGTGGGCCCCAGCGCCTCCTCCCTGAGGAATCCAGACCGGGTCGCGCCAGGGTTTCGCCGCCCTGGTGGGCCCAGGTGGAAGCGCATGGCTGGGAGGCGGGCTGCGGGAAGTGTTCCGGCACCAGGAGCGAGTTTGCCCAGCCCCTTCTCAGGGCTGAACTGCAGGTTCGTTACCGCTTCCGTGGCCCCGGGCCGGCCCCGCCCAGTCTCCGGGGGAAAGCCGGTCTCAGACCTCCAGCTCGCCTCCACTTCGTGGCCACCCATCCTGGGAACCTCGGAGCACGCGGATGAGACGCGCTCCCCCTGCTGCGCCTGCCCCCATTCCTATTAGCGCTAGCCGGAAGACCTGGCGAGACCCCGGCAGGACGTCGCGCCCCGGGCACCTCACCGGTCCTTAAGCATCCTAGGGTGTGGGCAGTGAGGGTCCCGCCCCGCGGACGGGGATCGCCCGATTCCGCGGAGCCCTCCAGGCTGAGCCATTTGTTTTCCCTTCCTCCAGCCCCGGCATCCCTATACTGCATAGAAATACACGCTGGGAGTTTGGGGCGGGGGAGGACTAAAGCCGACTCCGAGAGATTAGGGGCCGAGAACGGGCGGTGCCCTAATCAACCTCCCCACCCCCACCAGTTAGGTGCGGACGCAGCCTCCTAGCTATCCTCCCGGCTTCGCCGAGCCCCTGAGGACTAAAATCCTGCGAACCTAGCAGGGGAAGGTTGCGCTACTCTCCTGGTTCTCCCGCAGGGTCGCTCGACTCCCTGGGGTGCGCATCACCCTCCCTCTGCCTGTCCTCGCAGTAAGCCCTTTCGGCACCGCGTTGGCGTGTCTCTGATCCGAGCCTGAGCATTCTGAGAAATCTGTCCTGGTGGCCTCACCGTGGACAGAGCGCACTCAGAGGAACGCGGCCCCCGCCCGGCTCTCAGCCTCGACGGGCCGGCGCGTTTCCCACGAGGCTCTTGGTTCGGACCTGGCCACCGAGCTGCAGTCCCCGCTACCTCTCCTTTCCTTACGGTTCATGGCCGCCCCTTCATGGTCCTGGGGGGCGGAGGGAGGGGCCTCTTGAATAGGGCTCGTGCAAAGAAGAAAAAATTTCTGGGTGCCAGTCTCACTTGTGAGGATTTTGTTTATTCCTTTTCTGCTACTGCGGCCCAGCAGCTCCTGGAGTGAGCCAGCGACTGTGGGTCAGCTGGTGTCTGTGCAGTGCCCAGGGCAGCTTTGCGCCCATCCCCTGGGACCTTATAGCACCGCATTCTGGGCCGGTACCAGGGTCCCGGCATCCCCAGCTCCTTGGGCCCCCGGGACATTTGATGGAGACCCCAGCAACCAGGACTGGGCTGGTTGCCGGTGGCCAGGCTGGGACCCAGGACGCAAGATTCATTGTGTAGAGGTCGAGAGGAGAGCCGTGGGGGCTGCATGACGGCAAAGGACCCAGAGTATCCACAGCCTAGAGTCTTGCAGTGCTCAACCTGTGGGGAGCCACTAGCACTGGGAGAGAGCAGGAGGCCTGCCCTTTGCACCTGGCCACCAGCACCAGGGAGGGAAACTCCTAGGAGGGAAGGAGACTCTGAGGCGTGTTTGAAGGTCCAAGCAGAGTTCAGGAGGGTGGGGCTGAGACCAACTGAAGGGGCTGGGGCTTTGGGGTTAGCAGAGGCCCCATAGGGTGTGTAGGACACACAGTGGCCCCCCTGGCCTGCAGTGGTGCCTCCTTTAGACACCCACCAGCCCCAATGCTCTTCATTGCCAGGAGCTCATGCTCAGCCAGGATGGGAGGCCACCTCTTCATCTTCTCACTCCCAGTAGATTTCTGTGCCTTCAGTCTCAAGGTCAGGGCTGTGGCCTGCAAGGAGGGCAGAAGAGGCTGCCCTTGGGACACGCTCCAAACCATGGGCCTCAAGTTTCCCTTCTGTAATTTCGAATGGGGCTTCTGCTGGTGATGTCCTCTAAGCTCCCCTTGCCCTCCATTTTGGGAGAGCTGGGAGACCTTGTTCCCCTAGGGCCCAGGCCCAAGCCTGCCCCTGCTGAGGTCCAGGAGGTACTGCAGGGCTCTTGGGTGCACCCTGGAGGGTGTGGCACCCCCCAGGCACTGCGGCACTTGGGCATCCTGTCGCATTTGGGTTAGGAGGGGGAGGCAGGCGCAGGGGAGGAGCCTCACCCAGCTAGGACTGGAGCTGGAAGCCAGGAGGGGATTTGCCTTTGTAAGCTCTTCCCTGCAGTCCATCCCATGTCAGTTGCAAAGACGAGGAAAACTGAGACGTGGTGCCTTGATAGAGATGCCATGATTGAAAAGAGCACGCGCCTTACACTTTCTGTGACAGGGCTCCCCACTCCACCTAGGGCCCCTTTATTCCTTCCTGAGTCAGGAGAGCAGAATCCCTAACCCCAGCCCTCTGTTCTCAGGCCTCTGTCTGCTCCTTGGTTGCAAGGAACCATGTGTTCCCCCTTCCCCAGCACCCACCTCTCCTCATCTTTGGCTCCCTGCACAAAAAGTAAAAGGAATTCAGGATTCTGTTTAATTACCCTGGGGCTAGGCTTTTGGGAAATCTTTCCCAGACATTTCTAAAAGTGGATCCTCATCCCCTGCTGCAGAATTGTCTGGGTGCCTATTAAAATGCAGATTTCCCAGGTAGGCCCACAAATCTACATGTCAGAGGGCTCCCTGGGTGACTCTGATGGTCACACCCTGAGCAATGTTGGTAACTACCAACCTCCACTAGACCCACACCCTTGGCTAACACCCCACTCCACTAGGCGGGGAGGCCCTGGCCCTTTTCTTTAGCAGAGTTCAGAAAATTGTAATGGGGAAACTGAGGTAGAAGGCCAGGGAGTGACTTCCCAAGACCACCTCATCAAGCTGGATTGGACTCTGGGGAGATGGGCTGGAGCTGGTCAGTGTTGAAGGGAGACAGGAGTCACTGCAGGCGTGGGGAGCTGGGGAGGTGAGGGAGTGGGGAGGTGGAGTTTGAGCAGTGGTTAGGACACAGGAGGTGAGGATTTGGCCTAGGTGCCCAGAGACAGCCCTGAGGACACTGGGAGTGTTCCTGGGGTAGCATCTCCCAAGGTTTGCATAGTTTCTGGGCCAGGAAACTCACTCTCTGACCCTTCCAGGGTGTTTTCTGCCACCCTGCCCCATGGGCAACAGGCTGGCCTAGAGTAGGCTGAGACTCTAGTGGCTGCTCTCCAGAGTCCCCAGCCCTCCTGCCCTAGGCACCAGCTCTCCAGCGCCCCTCTTTTCCTCCCCCTCCTTCCCCAGGGCGCCTGGCACCAGAGACAGGAGCCTCCACTGTGACTTCTCTCTAAGCAGCCGCTCTGGCAACCACTGATGCAACCTTTCCCTGCCCCTCCCTCATTCCCGGCCTCTGCTTTCCTCTGCAGTCCCCTCAGAGCCAGCCAGGAGCCACTCCCTTGCTAGAGGGCAGCTGCGCCTGCAGTTCCCTCTGAGCTACCTGCTGCCCTCCCCTTCTCCTGCCTTGGTCCTGGCCCTGGACTGGCAGCAGAGCCTCCCACCTGGGCAGTTCATGGTCTGGTCTGGCTTGGGGTTGTGATGGGGGTGGGGCTGGGTGTGGGGTGGGTAGCAGGTTCGATTTGCCTCCTGGGGCTCTCTCTGTTTCTGCCACAGCGGGGACTGTGGGAGGATGATGGAGATCAAGCCAGGTTGGAGCCAGGGCTGCTGGTATCTGAGCTCAAAGGCCAGGAGAGATCTTGGATGTCCCACTGACCACTGTCCCTGTGGGGCCAGGCAGGGCCTGGCACTATGGGCAGAGGGGATCCGGCCATTTGCTTGCTGCTCTGAGGTGGATATCCTCTGGCAAAGAGATGTACCATCCTGATCCACCTCCACCCCCAGCCTGGGTAGAGGTGCTCTGGGGGAGGGGAGAGGGATGTGGGCCTTCAGGGTGAGACAGGAAACACCTCGATATGGCTTCTCTTCCACCCTCTGCAAGGCCAGATGATGAGCCCTTCTGCCCCACTGGCCCAGGCTCCTGGAAGGTCATCTCAGGCTGATGGGGCAGATGGAGCTTCGGAAGAAGTGGGCGAGGAAGGGGGTGGTTGGCAGCGGGTGGGAGGCAGCAGCCTCAGCCTCCAGCAGCCCCGCTGGAGGCCCACGTGGATGGGCAGGCTAGGGGGCCTGCGGCTGCAGGGAGCAGGGGGTGGGAGTCGTGGGCAGCTGCGCAGCAGGTCTCTCCACAGGGTCAGCAGGCAGGAGAGCGTGACTCCTGTTCTGTGTATGGCACTGGTAGAATTCACTGTGAACAGTCTCGGTCAGTGAATTACCGAAGGGCCATAAACAGAGCAGAGACAGATCCGCGAGTGCCTCAGGAGCGCCTCACCCCCTTCTGCCCCTGAGTGGGCCTGGACGTCGGAAACAGGCTGCTGCCAGGAATGCAAGGACCCCGTCCAGTGTGTCCCCAGAGGGCTTGCACCAGTACCATCTGCTTGGCCGATTTTGGCACTAGCACATTTTTGCTTGTGTCTCTCCGCTCTGAGCAATCATGTGCAGTGCCAATATGGGAAAAGCGGACGCCGCAGCTGCATTCATCTCCCCTGCATCCTCGTGTCGGGCCCCAGCCTGCTCCTCCTCTCCACCTCCCTGGCCCATCTGGCTCAGCGGCTGCGTGAGGCCGGCTAGGTGGGCAGCCAGATCGCCTTACACTGCCTGGGGCTGCGGCAGAGCTGGGGCCTGGCAATCTGAGCTGGGCCAGCAGATGGGGCCGCCCAGGGCGGAGGTGGGGGAGTCGCCATCTGTAGGACCGACTTGAGCGGTGCCGGTAGGAAAGGCCCCGCATGCCCTTGGGGTGAGACCCTGGCTGGCAGCACAGGGCCCGGCCTTCTGCTGTAGGTTCTGAGGGAGGCAGCTCCAGGCAATTGGGGTGCCCTCGCGGTCAGCCTGGGTATTTATTGGGGCCACTCTCCTTGGAGCTGGAGCCTACCATGGAGTGGGTCATCTCTGGACAGCTCTGGGAGGAGGAGGGTACTTAGCGGGGTTGGAGTTGGAGTATGTGCTTTGGGCCCTGCCCCTGGAAGGTTCTGGGGCAGGGGCCAATGTTCCTCTCCACATACCACACCCTGGTATGTGGTTTCCTGGACCCCTGGGTCCGGCTGTGACTTACTGACCTGTGCTGTCTATCGCTGTATCAGGTGGCATTACATATGTAATCTCGTTAATCCCCACCACAGCCCTATGGGGTGTGCAGGTTGTTTTAAATCATCCTGTAGATGGGGAAACAGGCTCCAAGAGGAGAGACCTCGCTGCAGAGGTCAGTGAACTGGAGAACTGGTTCCCTGTGGCTCTTGGGTCACTGCCACAACTTGTGTGGAGTCAGCCTCATCGGTGGGGTTTGTGCTGTGGGTGCCACACCCTACCCTGCCTGGCCCCGGAGGCATCTCAGTTCTGAGCCTATAGGCCTGGGCTCCCACGCAGGCCCCAGATGCAGAGACTGAGGCTGGGCCAGGCTGTCCCTGTATGAAGCTCTGGTGATCGGTGGTCAGCAAGAGGCTAGGGGCTGACTTGGGACACCAACAGTCTGGGAGCTGTCATGCTGGAAGTCACTGGGCCAGCCCCTGATGGAGCTGCTTCTCCCTGGTGAGCTTCAGGCAAGGGCTGGTGACTTAGTCCAGATCAGTGAGGGTCACTTTTGAGTGTCTGAGCTAGGGGTGCTTGGGTGGGGGTAGGGGGGGTGTGGTTGAGGCTGTCAGTGGAGGACGACAGGGTCCAGTGGGCTGGTCGGCAGGAGTACAGCTCCCGACCCTGCCTGTCTGGGTGCCCTGGGGACTGCTTTGCATGGGTGGGGCCGTTTCTTTCTGCCAGTCTGTTGTTGCCAATTTATGGTAAGCCCCAAACCCATCCCGAAATTTCCCTGTTGGCTGTGGTGCTGGAGTCCCTGTGCAGAAGCCCTCCAAGCCCCTGCAGAGAAGGCGAGCTGTTTGCTTATATCGGGATAGGAAGAGAAGGAGACGTCTGCCCTGGTGAGGTGCCCCTGTAGCTGGGTCTCCCCTCTGGTGGTCCCAGCACCCCCCACCTCCCAGGGCTGAAGTGACTGGCCTGTCTGGGCCTTCCTCAAGGCTCCCTGCTGCAGGTCTGAGGGGCAGGGATGAAGGGAGTCCACTGCCTGAACAACAGGGAACCCTGGAGGTGGGCGGGCACAGAGACCCAGTGAAGAAGGCCCCTGGCAGTGACAGTTTCTCCAGCTTGTCTCTGGAGCCTCTGAAGTGTCTGGCCCCCATTTCTGCTCCTTTCTGCCTAGCAGGGAAGGGAAATACTTGGAGGAAACCCAGCCCAGGACAGCAGCTGCCCTCAGCCCCTGGGTGGTCTGCAGCTGGGCTTCAGCTCCTCACACCTACCCAGGTGGGGCCTTTGCCGAGCCCTGCGGTGGGCGTGCCTCCCACCAGCCTCCAGGCCCGCTCCACTCTCCCCAGGAGGACCCTGGGACACAACCAGCTTCTAGTTGTCCTAATTCAGCCAGGCCCAGGCTAGGCCTGGGTGACGAATTTGCCGATAGGAGTGACCTCCCCAGCGAGTGGAGGTCACTGCAGCAGGTTCTCCTTCCCAGAGATGCAATTTCCTGCCGACCGTGTTCAGGGTACTCAGGGTGGAAGGGTGCCCCTCTTCCCCTCCCCACCATGGAAAACGGGGCCTGAGTCCTCCCTTGCATGTCTGGCAGGGGGTCTGTGAGAAGAGCAAAGGGTTCCACCCACCGCACAGGCACCGCCGCGCGTGAGAGGTTTAGATCTGTATTGACCTCCCGTGCACACGGGCATTCTTGCCGTCTGAGGTCTCTCCTGCGGCAGCGGAAAGCCTCTTCTTGCCAGAGCAGGAAGATCTCTAGGAAGCACTTTGTGCTCTGTTTTTGGTGTTTTTCAAGCGCAGCTGCTCCCAGGTTCCCGAGTTTGTGGCCTCCCCCACGCAGGGCACCTTGACTTGCTTGTCTGGGTGTGTGGCGCTGCGGGAGAGGGCAGCTGCCCCCGTGCGGAGTGGCTTCTCCAGGCTCCCGCCCCTCCCCCAGCCCTCCATTTGCTTGTTCAATCCGGGCCATTATCCTGGGCCCTGCCTGGCTCTGCGGCGGTGGAAATGCGATCCGGCTCCATTGATCCCCTGGCTGCAGATGGAGCCTGACTGGTGCAGCCACAGCCCAGTGGGGACAGCGGGCAGGACCCCTCTCACACATACACACTCTGAGGGGGGTGCGAGTGGCTTCTTGACCATGTCCCCACGCTTGGGGGATACCATGGGACCAAGAAAGCCCAGAACTTATTGGTATCCCTAAAACAGGCCCACCCCCCCTCAGGAGTGGCTTCGAGGTCTTGCCCTTGCTCAGAGTCCCAGAATCTTCTTGACCAAGCAGACTTCTTTCTGGGCAGAGGCATCTCCCCCACCACCCAAGCCCAGGCCACTGGTCCTGCCTGGGTACTGCCGAGGTCCTGAAGGCAGCTCTGAGGATGGTGCCGACCTGTTTGTGTCTTTGCTGTCCCCAAGCCGTCCTCCTTTTGGTCCTGCCTTGCCCTGAAGGGCAGCGAGGACGGAAGGGGTGGTGGTGTTGCTGTCTCAGGGGCCCTGCCAAGTCAGCTGCCCCCCAGCTTGCGCTTGTTTTGGAAATGGTTTGGTTGTACTGCCCAGGGGGCTTTGGGGCGAATGATCCCGGCCAGGCTGGGTGTTGTGGTGGGTAGGAACTGTACCCACCCAAGACTTGTGACAACCTCAGGGCGCTTGGGAAAGGACCTGGCCTCATCCGGGGGATGTGGGAACACAGAAGTGTGCTGTCCGAGGGGTGAGTTACTGGAGACCTGGAAAATGCCACTCTCGGGGAACAGGTCGCACCAGCCCTCCTGGGGCACAGCATGAACAGGGCCGGCGTGTGGAGGGCTCTGTGGTCAGCAGAGTGCTGTGTGGGTGGGATATCTGGTTGGTTTTAGCTTGGCCCATTCCTGCCATTGAGTGACAGCCCTGGAAGCTGCCTGCGCTCATCCCTGGGCAGGAGGCCTCAGCCCAGCTGTTTGTCCACCATCCTTGGAGAAGAGACCGCAGCAAGTGGAGCGGTTGGCCTCTGTCGGACTTGATAAGGAAGAGGGATGTTTTGTGCAGAAACCCACCTCCCTCCCCATGGGCTGAGGCAGCCCATGAGCTTTAGGCTCTGGGGAATGACATGGGAGGGGTCTCCCTGGATCAAAAGGGACAGTGACGGGGGTGCTGGAAATAGCAAAGCACAGCCCACAGCTGCCTCTTCCCCGGCACCTGGGTGGAGGCTTCCCTGCCTAGGGTGTGCCGGTTCCCAGGAACTCTGTGCTGGGAGCTGTGGTGACCTCAGGTTCCCCTGGGAGCGGTGGCCTGGGCTGAGTCCTGATAGCTGCCCCCTGGGTGTCTCCCCCATCCCTGCCCTGCACAGGGAGCACTGGTTACAGACGCGAAGGGAGGGATGAGAGGAAGGGGCTGCGGAGGTGCTGGGCCAGCGGGATGGGGGCGGTGGGGCTGGGCCTCCACACCAGTGTGACCCTGCAGACCTTGTCCTAGCCGTGGGGGTGCCTCATCCCAGCCCCGCCTGGACCATCCTAACTGTCCCTGTCTTTTCCTCAGCACAGGCTGTGGCCTCCCCGGCTCCTGGGTCCAGCCGCCACTTGCCTCCCACCGTTTTTGGCAATGGTAGAACTCACACTGGTGAGGTCATGGGATCCGGTGGTTCTAGACTTGCCAACTCTGGTGCGTGGCTCAGCTGGCGAATCTGCAGACAGCTGCTGAGGGAGGGTCCGGACCATGCTGAGACCTGCTACTCCACCAGAGAGGAGGAAGGGATTCTGGTCTCCGGACTGCTGGGCAGTGGCAGAGGGCAGGTGCAGCTGGAAGTGACACTCATTGTTTCCCTGCATCCCCCTGAGGTCACAGGTCTCCAAGTCTGCTGGAAAGCTGTCCTCCTGGGGGGTTAACCAAGAGAGGTTGGGGCCCAGCACTGCTCCCCAGAGCTGCCTTTGGACCTGAGGCCAGAGGTAGCGAGGGGGCTGGGGTTGGGGAAGCCTGGGCTCGGGGACGGGGGAGCGTCTGGAGTTTGGTGCTCTTCTGGGCAGTGAGCATTCTCACCCCTGCCCCGGAAGGCCCTGTCCCTGAGGGAGGGTCTGCTGAGAGGCGTCCCTCTTCTGGGCGTTTGGCTGGGAGGACGGGGGCAGGGAGGGCACACCATGCATCCACAGATATCCAGTGATCTTGCTGAGGCTGTGGAGGGACAGAGGGGACTGAGGCTCCAGAGATGGGCTGGGGGTATGTGTCAAAGTCACTTGTGTAAATGCAGGACTGGCCCCCTGGGGTGTTGGTGACCTGTGGCCTGGGTCTCTGTGCTTCCAGCTCTAGCCCTATGCCTTTCTGATAGGCTGCTGCCTCAGAGCTTGGTGATAAAGTCTCCCAGAACCTTCCCAGGGCCTGTGTTTGCAGCATGGGCTTCCAGGAGGTGGCCAGAGGGGCATGGACCTGGCTCTGGGGCTGGGATGAGTGGTAGTTCCCAGAGAGCCTAGTTTACTGGGCAGACCTGTTGGGGAAGCCTAGGCCCTGGAGTCTGTCCTTCCTGTGCCTGCAGATGGCTCCGAGGAACCTGGTTGGAGCGGCCAGTGTGGGGGGGTGCGGGGTGGGGGGAGAGAGAGAGAGAGTTCCTGACCCACAGTGAGTAGCGCAAATACAAAGGCCTTTCCGCTGCTCCCCAGCCCCAGGCCCGACCAGCTGTCTGTCTCTGGGGAGACCCTAACCCCAGCTATCTGCCCCCACCAGCCCCCTCTTCCCCTTCACCTGCCCTCAGAGGGCAGCGGTGGTTCCAGACTCAGGGGCTGATGGGTGGCAGGCAGGGCAGACCTCCCAGGCTCACAGGACTGCGCGCAGTTCAGCTGCAACCTTTCCGGAAAAGATAGGCTGAGTAGGGAAGGGGGGAGGTGGGGGGGGACATCTGAGCCTGTAGCTCTTGAGACAGAAGGGGACTGTCTTCCCCTGGGCTGCACTGGGCACGAGTGGCACATGCAGACATTGTGTAGACAGGCAGGCTCTGCACAGCACGAAGAGGGCTGCCCTGAGCAGGGGCGGCGCAGGACCTGCTGG
The DNA here is from genome assembly GCA_963575035.1 of Avahi laniger. Classification (NCBI taxonomy): domain Eukaryota; kingdom Metazoa; phylum Chordata; class Mammalia; order Primates; family Indriidae; genus Avahi; species Avahi laniger. Next base: position 3,969 of record CAUYSK010019781.1, on the reverse strand, counting down.
GAGCCCGGGAGGACCAATGACGCTCCCACCCTGGAGGTACGGGAAGAGGAAGGGCTCCTGCGGGAGAAAGCACAGATCTTCTGGGGGACTGCGTCAGGCTGAAAGGCAGCCCGTTTCTTAGGCCACATTTGTTTTTGAACCTGAGGGCCACGGGAGCCACGCAGACAGAGGGGACGCGAGCAGATGTGTGTTTTGGCAATATCGCTCTTGCAGTTCTGTGGAGGAGAGAGGAGGGACCAGACTCCAGTACTGGGTCTACGGGCTAATCCGAGAGAGGAGGTGGACCCCATGGGACAGTGGCAGGATGGGCAGCCAGGTGACAGGAGAAAGTCCTCAGAAATGCTCCCCGGGAAGGAGAGTGGGGGTCACCCAGCGTCCAGGGCTGTAAAGGGCTCTGTTCTTACGCTTGTGAGCAACAAAACCAGGAGGTGGGTGCCGAGTGATGTAGTGTAGTGACAACAGCAGGCTGGACACAGTGCCAGGTCCCTCTGCTAAGCCGTGAGCCCTGAGGTCGGGACGGTGATTAGAACGTGTGTTGTAGTCGAGGCTGAGCGGAGCCGCCCCCACGCCTCCCAGGTCTCACCGCTGGTGCTCCGGGCGGGACAGTTGGGGCCTGGAGGGGCAGACAGGAATGAGATTATTCTGGGCCTAGGAAGGGCGGGCGATAAAGCAGAACTCAGGGGCCTTTGGACACATTTGGTCTTGGTAAAGCCACTGATCTGTGAGCGCTTACTGTATGCTCTATTTTCATTATTTCAATTAATCTTCCATGCACAGATGAGCAGAGGGGATCAGGTGACGAAGTGCTTGGGCCAGGAGGCTGGCAGAGGGTTGGGAAACCATGGTGGCCAGTGGACATTGGCCTCCTTGGTGGCCCCTTTAGCCCCTGCAGGAACTTCTGTAGGGAGCCATGTTTGTTGGGGGTGGCAGAGTGAGAACCAGGGTGGTGAGAAGGCAGGACTGCTTCCCAAGCCTCCGTCCTCACTGCCGCCTTCCCTCTGGGCTTCCTGTCCCTCTCCTGTCCTGCTCCACTGACCGTCCTCTGGGCTAATCTCACCATGGCACCCCCACCACCTCCCCCGGGATAAGCCCAAGCGCCTTACCTGGTTTAGGAGGCCCGGTGTGACCTGGCCCTGTGGTCTGCCCCACCCCCTCACCTCCTGGAGGAAACTCCCTGCCTCTCTCCTGCCCGGCCTCCCCCCACCTCTGTCCGTGCTCACCTACCCAGCCTTTGACGCTGCAGTCAGGCCGCATCTTTCAAACGCCCTGTGCACACTTTCCCACGCCGCCGTGCTGAAATCACCTGTTAGTGGGGCTGCTTCACCCCCGACTGAAGGCTCTCTGGGGCAGGGTTGTGTCTCGTACACTTTCATGCTCAAGGCTGGCCGCAGCCTGGCCCGGTGCCTGACACAGCTGGGAGGCCCTGGCATCCCACAGACCTGGGGGTTGCAGTCCAGCTTCCCACTCCTTGAGGCCTTGGACCTCAGGCACCTCCAGGATCCTGGCCACCTTGGAGTCCCAGTTCCCGCAATGGAGGGGACCCTTGTGCGGGGGTCACGGGAAGGCCTGCTTGGCAGGGCCCAGGGCTAGCTGATGGGCCGAGGAGGCAGGGCCCACAGAGTAGCTCTTCCAAGGCAGGCAGCAGGCATCTGGGCACCCTTTAGAGTCCATAGTAAGTGTCCTCAGGCAAAGTGCCGTCAAAACCACCTGTGAGGCTCCAGCAAAGCCCGGCTTTCATGCAGAGCGAGGCTGGCTGAGGGAGCACACTGACATTCTTGTTAGACACCAACAGCAAAGGGCTGGGCGGCTGTGCACCCAGCAGGTGGGGCCTGTCCTGCTACATACAGCTGACCTGGGCGGCTGGGCTGGGCGCAGTAACCAGCTCCGCCGGGCAGTATGGACGGGGCAGGTGAATGGGGTGCAGACAGGAAGAGGTGCTGGGGCCAGAGAAAGGCACAGCCCCCAGGGCTGGGGTGGTGCAGGCAGTGGGCTCGGCGTGCAGGTAGCTTCTACGTGGAGCCTTAGAGGAGAGACAGAAGTGGGAAGAAGCAGGCTCCAGGAGGAGGAACACCGGTCGCAAAGTGCGGTGCTTGGAAGGAACCAGCTGCAGCCAAGTGATGGCGGGAGAATCACGGCAGAGAATTGTGGCAGATGAAGCTTGTGGAGCCCAGGACACTGCCCCTCGGAGTCCGGGTTCAGTCGGGAGGGCGCCAGGGCTGCAGTGTGACCCTGCTCCCACCACAGTCGTTTGCCACCTGAATACAGGCAGAGCATGTGGTTGACGCGGACAGGACGGGACGGGATCTCAGTGGGAGGTGATTTTTGCCCCTTCAGGGGACATTTGGCAATGTCTGGAGACATTTTTGATTGCCACAACTGGAGGGGAGGTGCTGCTGTCATCTTTGTGGGTAGAGGCCAAGGATGCGCTTCACACCCTGCAGTGCACGGGATGGCCCTTCTCGGTAAAGAATTATCCGGTCCGAGGTGTCATTAGAGCCAAGGCTGAGAAACCCTGGCATAGAATGATAGGTTAGAACCAGCAAGTTGATATCTGAGAAGAGCAAGTGTGAAATCTTATGTTTAGGCTAGAAAAAAAAATCAATCATGCAAGGGCAAGAACGGAGGAGACCTGCCTCTACCGACATGAAGGTGGAAGGGAAGATCTGTGACTTTGGTTGACACACGTCCACCAGGGACAGCCTTGGAGGAGGGACAGCCCGCAGCAGGTCCCGGGAGGGGAGCAGACCACACCTGGGCCTCGGGCAGTTCTGGCACTATCTTCAGAGTGTCTGCTCAGAGTTGGACCAGCCCAGTGACGGTCTGGGCACCCAAGGCCCTTCTGCAGTTTACTTGCCCTATTACTGTTCATTTAAAGACAGATTTGAAAAGATATACTTTGATCTAGCTTTGTTGGTTTCCACTGGGAGGGCTGTTCAGGAAATCTAGTCCACTCCATTACTGGAAACAACTCACCCTTCTCCAGGAAAAACTGGAATTTTAGCTGAAAGATTTTGGTGGCAATGTGAAGGCTCTTTTCAAGTATTTGAAGGAATTGAGAGCTTTACAGTTCTCTGTGACTTAAGAGAGCAAGGCTGGGCATAGTGGCTCACGCCTGTAATCCCAGCACTTTGGGATGCCAAGGCAGGAGGATCACTGGAGACCAGCCTAGGCAACATAGCCAGACCCCAATCTCTACAAAAAATAAAGTGGAAGCAGGCGCAATGGGCAGATGTTACAGAGCAGTACCCTCCGTGCATCTCAGAACTTCCTAACTGGGAGGTGGGGCCTTGATAATGACTCGGCGCGGCAGGCAGGGTGAGCACCCCATCTTAGGAGGTGGTCAAGGAAAGGTGCTGGGGCGGGGACTAGATCAGAAGCCTCATCATGGTGACAACCCCAAGTTTATGTTTAGGCTGGCTCCTTGCCCAAGTGGGGATCCCTCATACTTCCCTAAACTCCGCAGCCATGATGTGATCTAGGCATTTTTTTTTTTTCTTCCTAGGCAACAGTCTGGCTCTGTTGCCTGGGCTAGAGTGCTGTGGTGTCAGCCTAGCTCACAGCAACCTCAGACTCCTGGGCTCAAGCAATCCTACTGCCTCAGCCTCCCGAGTAGCTGGGGCTACAGGCATGCGCCACCATGCCCAGCTAATTTTTTCTGTATATTTTTTAGTTGTCCAGCTAATTTCTTTCTATTTTTCAGTAGAGACGGGATCTTGCTGTTGCTCAGGCTGGTTTAGAACTCCTGACCTTGAGCGATCCTCCCACCTCGGCCTCCCAGAGTGCTAGGATAACAGGCTTGAGCCACCGCACCCAGCTCAATCTAGGCATTTTTTTTTTTTTTTTTTTTTGAGACAGAGTCTCACTGTGTTGCCCAGGCTAGAGTGCCGTGGCGTCAGCCTAGCTCACAGCAACCTCAAACTCCTGGGCTCAAGCGATCCTCTTGCCTCAGCCTCCTGAGTAGCTGGGACT
>CAUYSK010019780.1:0-13150 GCA_963575035.1 Avahi laniger | reverse complement strand
ATATACTCCTGGAAACGGCTGGAACACATTCTACTAAGCGAGGTATCCCAAGAATGGAAAAATAAGCACCACATGTACTCACCATCAAATTGGTATTAACGGATCAACACATAAGTGCATATATAAGAATTGCAAATATTAGATATTGGGAAGGGGGATGGGGGAGGAGGGAGGAGGGGACGGGTATATGTGTGCACAAAGAGTGCAATGTGCACCACACAATAGGATGGACATATTTGAAACCTGGACTGAGGGGGGGAGGGGGGGCAGGGGCAACATACGTAACCTAAACATCTGTACCCTCATATTATGCTGAAATAAAAAAAAAAAAACTATGTCCCATAAGAATTTTCAAAATAACATTGCACCGTTAATAGCATATATCCTAGAAAGTAGGTGTATGACCTTAACTGACTTTGCAAAATTGATGAGATGAACTGAAGGATATTCTCATTGCCTAGAATTTTTATTGTTCCCCCTTTCTGTTATGGCTATCTTTACAGCAAAAATACATGTGTATAATATATGTATATGTATATGTGTGTGCTCAGAAGGTGGTGTGTGATTCATTGTTTTCCAGTGGAAACAGAAGCACAAGTCTCTGTGGTTCTTCTCTCCAGAGACCTGTCTCCCTCTTCAATATAGTCATGGGAAGTTGCCTGGGAGTGAAAGCACCAGCGATGAATGCTGAATAAACAAGGTAAACATCATCCACCTGAAGATTATTTGAGCCAAGAGATTATAGGACAGAAGAATGTATGCTAACAAATTAACCATACATGATTCCTCCACTGCCTGTGCTGGAACTGTGATTTTGATAAAACTTTTCATCAAAACCGCCAACGGCTTCTATAGTTGAATTATCATTCTTCCTAGAAGGTAGGGCTTTATTTCTAAGGTTATGGAAAAAGATAAAGGAAAATTCATTTTAAGTGCTGGGGAAACCCAGAGTTGGTTCCCTTTTGAGGTGAACAGAAGCTGTTTTTCATGTATAATCCAAAAAACGCAAAATTCTTAATCATGGAAAACTGCCTACCTTCTCTTTGTGACACAAATCTTCTTATCCTCAGCTTGATTAACACGTCTGTGAAAGGGAATGAAAAACATTTCAATGCAGGACATTCTTGGAAAATACTGGTTATTCTTTAATATGTAAATTCATAAGGAAAAATTTTGACAATGTAGAGTTATACCAAGAAAATAAGGCCATTCATCCGGTATCTTTATTCCAGTAAACATCCAATCCTTCCACAGCACATGTTTTCCTCTCTTTACAGTTGAGGAAATTATGCCAGCTAAAGTCAATGTCAATTTTGGTACAGCAGAGAATTCAGGGTTTTTATTTTATCACCAAACTCTTGGCCAGAGAGAAAAATACCTAACAAAGCAACCGGCATGTCAGTTTCCTTCTTTTGTAATAATTCCAGAAGGAAAATTGTTCTCTACTCAGAACACATAATAGTTTGAGCTTGGCAAAATTTAAGAACACAATTTATTATTCCCATGGATGCCAAAGAAAATAAGCCATGTATTCTTTTTAAACTGATTATGTAGTAATTGTCTAACACTAGGGTAAAGCCCTGGGGGTTCTTAGATCAGTTTTGTTTTCTGGTTAGATTATTTGAGGGAAAATCAGAAATTTTCATTGGAGAGTTGTTTTTCGTTTTGTTTTGTTTTGGGGGGGTTTATTTGTTTTTATAAAGGAAGTTGTTTAGATTAGCATTTCACAGGTAACCTGTGGCAATCATTTTGAGGATCCCAAAATCGACCACTCAGAAACACAATTTTTCATAACTACATTTCTTAAATCTTTGCAAGTTAATAGTTCAAACTACACTTACAGTTCTACAAAATTTACTTTATGAATGCTCAGTGGATTGTCATAGGTGGCTGAATTCATATACTCTTGTAATAAAAGCATCTTAAAGGGTGGCAGTGGGAAAAATAACTTGCTAACTGGAGCCTATGAATTAGGTTCCTCTAGAGAACAATATTTATAAAGGTAGTAGACCAATGACTCAAATAGAGGGACCACAGAAGTTTTTGTTAACTCTACTACCAGTTCTATCTTCACTAGTTATTTGCTTCATAGGAACATAGTGTATATTAATGATAGTCATATCTAACTGTTTCTGTTTGAATATTCTAACTAGTCTTCCTTTGTCTCTGTGTATCCAACTCCATATACCTTCTCTCTCACACTCTTGCTCACTTCATGTGTCTTTCAATTTATCTGCTATAGCCATTGTCTAACTATCATGTATCTACAGCAATCATTTTACTTTCCATTTCTTTGCTTTTTCACAGTATACGCGATGATGGCCTATATATTTAAGCTTTAGATAGTTTGATATATATCTCAAATCTGCTTTGGTATATGATTCTAATGTCTGTTGTCTCTATATTTCCTTTCAATACATTTGCTATTTTCATCACTTGACACATTTGTTTCTCTATGTAACAAGTCAATGTCTCATATTTTAATTTGGCATTATTTTATCTTTTGTTTCTCTCTATATAACTCCTGTGTCCAAATGATCAAATTGTGCTCACTGTGTTATTCTTCCAATGATTATGTATTTGATTTTCTTCCCATAGGAATAAAATAGGAATGACTGAGAAAGGTGACTCACAATTAAAAAAATAAAATAAAATGGATGAATTTTAACAAACCAGCAACTTCAATCTCTCTGGTCTTTTCTGACAAGCCGTAGCTAGAGTTGGTTCTTCTTCTGGTCATCTCAGAAATACATGTTTCTTAAGGTGTAGGTCACAGGATTAAGTGAGCTGGGTTCCACATCATGTGTCCTCCTTAGTGTTATGGTCTATGACCACTTCAGGGCTAAGAGTTGACAAAGCTTATGGTCTCTCTGCAGCTACCACAGGGTGGATGATTTTATGTGTGAGGAGACTGCCCTGATTAAAATTGCCTCTGTGGACACAACCTGGAAAATGAGCTCTCTATAGCTACTGTCCTCCGTGTGGTTATACCTCTCAGGCTTATTCTGGTCTCCTATGCCTGCATTGTCAGGAGTATGCTGAGGATAAAATCCTCTGAAGGCAGGAGGAAAGAATTTGGGACCTGTGGGTCCCATCTGATTGTTGTGGTTTTGTTCTTTAGGACTATAATTTCTGTTTACACTCAGCCCAAGAGCAAATACACACAAAGTCACAGAAAATTCCTCACCCTTCTCCATACCATAGTGACACTTTCACTTAATCCTCTGATCTACAATTTAAGAAACATAGAAATTAAATGGGCTTGAAAAACATTGCTGGCAAGAGTTCCAAATTAGGGAGAATTGTGAAACATACTCCTTTAGAGCTTGGGGGCTTTTAGGCATCATTTAATTATGGTTTCTCCTTTCCTTTATAAGGAACACGGCTAAATCTTCTAAATAAAATTAGCTGGGAAATTTCCATAAGTGACATCCTGAGGTTACCTACACCAAATTTTTCTTACCCTCTTTTCTGAAAATGTTATATGTCTCCTTTTCTGGCTGTTTTCTAAAGATTCTGTGAATAAATAAACATTTGTAGGTATGTATATGTGTTTGTATATATGTATTATATTTTCACAAAGTTATCGTTCTGGTGACTCACCAGTGAAGTGATTGACACATTTGTGACAAACCCATTCTCTCATCATACAAGTAAATCTTCTATCTCACGGAGGTACACCTGGGATCATAACTGCACAAGTTTGAGTTTACTTGAGAATGCTTCTTATTGTTTCCCAGATCTCACATTTGATAGGACTACAGGCAGTGAGTACTCTGTTTGATGTTCACATAAAAATGTGATGGTCTAATGGAAAGACATAATTATCTAACAGTTTGCCTAATTGGGGAGAAGTTGATTCTTGTTCATTCAGTAGGGATATCTGGGATTAAGTACATTGAGTGATTTTTCTAGTCTCTCCTATCATAGAGGAATCCTCCAAGAGAGATGAGAGATGAGACTGAACATTTCTCTCGTCTACATCTCCTGTCAGCCTAGAATAATTCCCATAAGAATTCTAGAGGAAAATGTAGGAAAAACTCTTCTAGATATAAGCCTAGGCAAAGAATTTATGACAAAGACCTCAATGGCAATAATGGCAACAATCAATAAATGGATTTGATCAAACTAAAAATCTTCTGCACAGCTAAGGAGACAATAAAGAGAGCAAACAGACAATCTATAGAATGGGAGAAAATATTCACAAGCTGTACATGTGATAAAGGGCTAATATCCAGAAATTACAAAGAACTCAAGCAAATCAGCAAAACAAACAAACAACCCTATTAAAAAGTGGACAAAAGACATTAACAGAAGCTTCTCAAAAGAAGAAAGACAAATAGTCAATAAACATGATAAAATGCATCAACCTCACTAATCATTAGGGAAATGCAAATTAAAACCACAAAGAAATACCACTTTACCCCCATTAGAATGGCTTTTATTAAGAAATCCAAAACAACAGATGCTGGCATGGATGCAGAGACAAAGGAACGCTTACACACATTGGTGGGACTGCAAATTAGTACAAGATCTCAATTCTTTTTAATCCATCCCAGTAAAAATGAGGACAGCTAGTGGTCACATAATTGTTTTCTAAATACTATTCTCTGATTAAAATGAACAAACAAACAACAAAAACCTTCTTGAGAAGTGGGAGATTCCAGGGCTGAAGCAAGGAAAACATAAAATGAGTCTGGAAAAATCCTGTGGTACAAGAAAGTAAGGAAATGTTTGAGAAAGGATGAACTATGTTTAAAGGACATAGGACCCAATGTGAAAGAACTCTCAATGGCCAAAGGTGACACATTTTGAGCAAGAAAAAAAATAATGATTGTATTGCATTATGACCCATAAAATAAAATAAATATCTTTGAGTCCATATTTATGTAAAAAAGCAATTAAAGAGAGAGAGAGAGAGAGAGAGAGAGAGAGAGAGAGAAAGAGAGAGAGAGAGAGAGAGAGAGAGAGAGAGAGAGAGATATCATTAATAAATGTAGAACGCCTGGAAGAAATAGACATTTAACATTAGACTGATACCATAGTAAGAATTGTTGCAGGCAAGATGCTAAAATCATTGAGTTAAAGTTTGATGAAACACAGAATATATTCATCATCTCGAAATATCATCTATCAATTCATTCTCAAATTTTTCTGTGTTAAAAATGGCTTTTTATCTTTGATTTTTTCAAGTCTAAACAAGTTTCATATCTTTCATTTTGTTATATCTTTCTTAAGTGTCTTTTAATATATAACAGGGGTCAGTAAGCATTTTCTGTAAAGGCCACATATTTTATTTTAGACTTTAATATTTTAGGCTTTGTGGTCCTAAGAATTTCTGTAGCAACCATTAAACTCAAATTATAGCATGAAATCAGCCATAAACAATACAGACATATCTTGTTTTATTGTGCCTCACTTTATTGTACTTTGTAGATACTACGATTTTTTTTTTTTTTTTTACAAAATGAAGGTTCATGACAGCCCTGAATCTAGCAAGTCTATTGGTGTCATTTTTTCCAGGAGCATGTGCTCACTTTGTGTCACATTTTGGTAATTCTCACAATATTTCAAACTATTTCATTATTATATCTATTATGGTGATCTGTGATCAGTGATCTTTGATATTACTATTATTATTGTTTTGGATCACCACAAACCACATCCATATAAGACAACAAACTTAATTGATAAATGTGTGTGTTCTGACTGCTCCAATGACCAGCAGTTCCTCCTTCTCTCTCTGTGTCCTAGAGCCTCCCTATCCTCTGACACAACCATATTGAAATTGGGCCAACTAATAACTCTAACAATAATTTCTAAATGTTTAAATGAAAGGAAGAGTCACATGTCTCTCACTTTAAATCAAAAGCTAGAATTGATTAAGTTTAGTGAGGAAGGATATCAAAAGCCAAGGTAGGCTGAAAGCTAAGCATCTTGCACCAAATAGTTAGCCAAGTTGTGAATACAAAGAAAAAGTTCCTGAAGGAAATTAAAATTGCTTTACTTTAGTGAGCACAAAAACTATAAGAAAGTGAAACAGCTTTATTACCGATAAGGAAAAGTTTGAGTGGTCTGCATTGAAGGTCAAATCAGCCACAAAATTCTTTTAAGTCAAAGTCTAATTCAAGTAAGGGCCCACCTCTCTTCAATTCTATGAACACTGAGAGAGATGAGAAAGCTGCAGAAGCTAGCAGAGCAGAACTTAATGAAATTGGAAACAAAAAATATTACAGATATCAGTGAAACAAAAAGTTAATTCTTTAAAAAGATAAACAACATCAACAGATCTCCTGCTAGATTAACCAGGAATAGAAGAGAAAGGACACAAATAAGCTCAATCAGAAATGAAAAAGGAGACATTACAACTGACACCACAGAAAATGAAACATCATCCATGAATACTATGAAAACCTCTACACACATAAACTAGAAAATGTACAGGAAATGGACAAATTTTGGGAAACAGACAACCTCCCAAGACTCAGTCAGGAAGAAATAGAACTCCTGAACAGACCAATAACAAACAATGAGATTGAAGCAGTAATAAAAAATCTTTCAATGACAAAAAAGCCCCAGACCACCTGGATTCCCAGCCAAATTCTATCAAACCTACAAAGAAGAGATGGTAAATGTACTACAAAAATTATGCCATAAGACAGAGAAGGAGGGAATTCTCAAGATATCAAGGTGATACCAAAGCCAATTTCCTTTTTACAACAAAAAATGAAAACTACAGGCCAATATACCTTATGGATATAGGTGGGAAAATCCTCAATGAAATACCAGCAAACCAAATTCAACTGCACATCAAAAAAAAAAATAATAATACACAATGACCAATTGGGCTTCATCCCAGGGATGCAAGAAGGTTTCAACGTATGTAAATCAATAAATGTGATTCATCACATAAACAGAAGCAAAAACAAAGACCATGTGATCATCTCAGTAGATGCAGAAAACGCATCCAACAAGATTCAGCATCCTTTTATGATAAAAGTATTCAGCAAACTAAGCATAGAAGGAACATATTCAAAAAGATAAAATCCATATATGACAAATCCACAGCTGACATCATGCTTTTTAACAAATCTGAGTGGAAAAGAGTTGAAAACATTCCCCCGAAGAACTGGAACAAGACAACGGTGCCCTGGCAACATTTCTATTCAACATAGTGCTAGAAGTGTTAGCCAGAGCAATCAGATAAAAAAAAAAAAAGAAATAAAGAGTATTCACATCAGGAAAGAGAAGATCAAGCTGTCCCTTTTCACTGACTATATAATCTCATACCTAAAAAACCCCAAGGACTCCACCAAGAGATTCCCAGAATTGATAAATAAATTCATCAAAATGTCAGGTTACAAAATCAATATACGTAAATCTATAGCCTTTCTGTATACCAATAACAGTTAAGTTTAAAGTCAAATCAAAGACTCAATACCACTCACAATAGCTACAGAGAAAATAAAATATCTAGGAATTTACTTAACCAAGGAGGTGAAAGATCTCTACAAAGAGAACTATGAAACACCAAGGAAAGAAATCTCAGAGGACACAAACAGAAAAACACATCTTGCTCATGGATTAATAGAATCAACATTGTTAAAATGTCCATATCACCCAAAGTGATTTACAGATTCAATGCAATCCCCATCAAAATACCCCTGTCATAATCACAGTTCTAGAAAACTTAATTTTATGCTTCCTTTGGAACCAGAAAAGAGCCCAAGCAGCCAAAGCAATCTTAAACAAAAAGAAAAATCCTGGAAGCATCATATAACCAGACTTTAAACTATACTGCAAGGCTATGGTAACTAAAACAGCATGGTATTGGTACTAAAATAGAGACATAGATTAATGGAACAGAATAGAGAACCCAGATATATATCTATCTACCTGTAGCCAACTGATATTTGATGAAGCAGACAAACAATGCACACTGGGGAAATGAAGCCCTATTCAGTAAATGGTTCTGCAAAAACTGGATAGTCACATGCAGAAGAATGAAACAGGATCCATATCTCTCACTACCACAAAAATTAATTCACAATGCATAACAGACTTAAATATAAGACATGAAATTATAAGAACTGCAGAGGAGAAAGTAGTAAAATCTCTTCTAGATATCAGGCTTGACAAAGAATTTATGACTAAGACCCCAATGGCAATCACAGCAAAGACAAAAATAAACAAATGAGATTTGATTAAACTAAAAAGCTCTCTGCAGCTAAGGAAATAATCAACAGAGAAAACAGAGAACCTACAAAATGAGAGAAAACATTTACAAATTATACATCTGACAAAGGACTGATATCAAGAATCTACTCAAACAAATCAGCAATAAAAAAAAAATGACCCCATTAAAAAGTGGGCAAAAGACATGAACAGAAGATTTTCAAAAGAAGATAGACAAATGACCAACAAACATATGAAAAAATGCTCAACCTCACTGATCATCAGGGTAATGCAAATTAAAACCACAATAAGATATCACCTGACCCCTGTTAGAATGACTTTTATTAAAAAGTCCAAAACAGCAGATATTGGCATAGATGCAGAGAAAAAGGAATGCTTATACACTGTTGGTGGGGCTACAAATTAGTACAACCCCTATGGAAAACAGTATGGAGATTCCTCAAGGAACTAAAAGTAGAATGGATCCAGCAATCTCACTACTGGGAATCTATCCAAAGGAAGAGAAATCTTTTTATCAAAAAGACACCTGAACTTGAATGTTTATTGCAGCTCAATTCACAATTGTAAAGATGTGGAGTCAACCCAAGGGCCAATCAATTCATGGATGGATTAACAAAATGTGATATATGTATACATGGAGTACTACTCAGCCACAAAAAGGATGAATTAATGCTTTTTGCAAGAATTTGTATAGAGCTGAAGACCATTCTCTACGTGAAATATCTCAAGAACAAAAAAACAAATACCACATGTACTCACTATTAAGCTGGTACTAACTGATGAGCACACATGCTGACACAGGAATGTAAAACTTTGTGGAAATCAAGCAGGAAGGGTGAGAGAAGGAGGAAAAACCTACCTAATGGGTACAATGAACTCTATTTTGGTGATGGGCACACTTATAGCTGTGACTCAAACATTGCAAAAGCAATTCATGTAACCAAAACCATTTGTACTTTGAAATAAAAAAAATAGAAAAAAAAAGACAGGACACACTTATGACTGGATTTTTATGTAAACAGTAGTTACAGTGTACCTAGAAAAGAGGTTTGCAATATGTCTACTTCAAAGTGGTCACTTTGCATATTGCTTAGGTTTTCTTTAAGATTCTTCTTAAAAGTGAATCAAAAGTTATTATTTACATGGAATATTGCTGATTAAACCCAACAGAGAGGATTTCAAAATAAAAAATATTATAAAATAAACCATAAAATCTCATAGGTAAGTAACTTCCTAGCAGAGACATTCTCTGGATCCATTTGGTTCTTTTCACTTCTATTTATCTCAGGGAAAAAGGGTACAGGGAGTCAGAAAAAATGTAATAAACCTTAGAAATCATGGAATGTAGCCTGGCCTCCTGAGTTATAGAACCAGACTGCCTGGACTGAATACTGATTCATCTTTTACATGGAATGCGTTGCTCCAGTTTCCTCTTACTTGGTTTCCGTGTGTGTAGGATGAGGACAGTAATAGCACAGGGGTGGTTTTGAAGGTCAAATTAGACAACACATTTAATGAGCCTGAGCTTTCCTATTTACACAGTCAGAATTCAGTTAAGTGGTAGTTATTATTGTTTTATTGTTGTTGTAGCTGGTGCTGAGGAAAATGTATACCATTTTTGAAACCAAACAAAACAGAGCCCAAAGATCAGGCTAGAAATCAATATCTAACTATTCAGGAATATTTAATATAGAAAATATTGTGGGGTAATTAATGATAGCATGAATATTTAAAACATTAAACAGTAAAATGTTCTAAAATATGTATTTTTGGTGCTTTTCATTTTCAACTCCTTTCAAGACAGTATGTTATGATAACATAATCTATCGTGGAAATGATTTGTGTTGATTTGTAGTTAGCAGAAATAAATAGGCTAAAATAAATTAACTCAAATATTTACATTTGTTATTGCTGGGTTGCAAGAATATAACTGAATTAAGTTTTAATTTTAACACTTTTACATATTTTAAAAATTGTTCTGAAAAGCATGTATTATATTTGTTTTAAGAAAAAAGTCACCAAGTTAATGTTTTCATCTTTGAATTATGCATGAACTACATGTTTATTGATGATATCTTAGACACAAAGATAAGAAAAAATCAGCAATATTATGATTTCCTAGAGAAACTACTTTTAACATTTCATTTTGATCCTTTCAAATTTATTTATAAACTTACAAAAACAAAAAGAGTTCATATTATACAATTTTTAAACTTGCTTTATTGATTAATAAATCATTAATTTCTTTCTAGATTAATAAACATAAATTATCATCTCTAATGCCTGAATATAATTCCTGCTTTTAATTGTAATGTAATTGTTAACTGGTTATTTTTATACACACATAAATAAAAACCACAAAGCATTATGTTTAAATTAATGAATTAGACAGCTTTTGGTAAAATTGGATATCTGGAAAACATACACCTTGGTCATTAGTGGGCATCACTATTATCCCGATAGCAGAAATGTCACCTTCTGAGAGAAGATTAAACCTCTCTATTTGGCAGATAACCTTAAGTTAGGTCATGATAGCAGTTAAAGTTCTCTGCAGTTTGTTATAACTATTATATGAGTAGTTATAATTTCCTCATAGATCAAATGTTAACACAACACCTCCCTGAGAACTAGATATTTAATTCCAAGGCAATGTCTCTACGGCTGCCTAGAGCTACTGAAGTGTGCTGTGACCATGTTCATTTCTCTTAAGAGCACGTTTTTGAAGAATCTCTAAACATATTGAGCGAGGAATTATTTGCCCTTATATAAATTTCGTAAATTGCATAAAAATTTTAAAAATGGTTTATACTAATTAATTTTAGTGCCATATTCTTTTTCCACCCTTGTATTTTAATATTAATTCTCTTTTTAAAAACATTTTCACCATGAGAACTCTTGATGAAAGTTTCCCATATTTTTCTTTTAATATTCTGTAATAAATACCTCTTAAATTTGAGTGTCCTCTTTTAATGTTTTCATATTTTTATGGTAGATGCAAATCACAAAAAGAATTTTTGACTCTATATTATGAACCAATAATTAAAGTTGAAGAATTTTAAAATATTTTTACATAAGTAAATAGTTCACTCAATAGAGTTGTGAGGGAATTAAGAGCCATGTGGGACAGGCATATATGGGAACGCATCCTCTTGTGACTAGGGCAGAAGTCAGATAGGCCCTACAGGGTTTAGAAAATGCCTGAGAATGTAGAATAAGAATTTGCCAGGCTTCTGAGGTAATCTGGTAATTTATATGCTAACCCTAGAGTAAAATATTTTTGAAAACCTGTCTAGTGTTGGAATCAACCACTGAAATTCTTTAGTAGCTAATTCCCTTCCAGAATTTGGCAACCAGAGCTTTTGCTCTGACTACAGAGATGACTTCAAAATTATAATTACTATTATTTAAGAAGCTCCTTACAAGTCAGGTAGAAGAGTACACAGGTTTTTGTTTGTTTACTCTTGGATTGTGTGTGCATCTTTTCCAAAGACCAGTATGCTCTGGTACCTATCCATGAGTCAAAATTTTTTTCTTGCCCAGAGTTCTCCGGAGAGCTATCTTGACTTCTTTGTTCCGTAAACTATAGATGATAGGGTTGAGCATGGATGTCACCACTGTATAGAAGAGGGCTAGGAGTTTATCTGTTCCTGGTGAATGGCTAGCCTTGGGCCTCAAGTAGGTGACAGATCCTGAGCCATAGAATAGTGTTACTACCAGTAGGTGGGAAGAGCATGTGGAAAGAGCTTTATGGCGGCCTTCAGGTGAAGGCATGACCAGCACTGTAGCTAGAATTCTGCCATAGGAAGCAATGATCAGTAAAAATGGGCTGGAAATGCAAAGGATTGCTACAACAAAGACTGCAGCCTCGTTATGGGACGTATCCCCACAGGCGAGTGCCAGGATAGGTGGGAGGTCACAGAAGAAGTGGTCTATTTCACAGGGGCCACAGAAGTCCAAGGAGAAAATATAATTTGTCTGGCTCAGTCCTACCAGGCATCCCACTCCCCAAGAAACCACTGCTAACTGGGCACATGTCCCACGACTCATTCGTGTTGAATAGTGGAGTGGGGAGCATATGGCCATGTAGCGGTCAAAAGCCATGGCTGCCAAAAGGCAGCACTCGCTGATGGCAAACAAGGTGAAGAAAAACATCTGTGTGGCACAGCCCTCCCGAGAGATTCCTCGGGCCTCACTCACAAGGCTCTGCAGCATCTTGGGTATGACAGAACAGGTGTAGCCGATCTCCAGGAGAGACAAGTTGGCCAGGAAGAAGTACATGGGAGTGTGGAGGCCTGGATTGGTCCAAATGGCAAGGGCTATGAGAGCATTGCCCATGAGCGATGCAAAAAACATGAGTAGGATGAGGGTAAATAGAAGGAAACACTGTTCAGTGACCTCAGAGAATTTGGCAAATGCAAAGCGTTTGACAGACATGCTGTTGTCCTGCCACAAGGAGCAATTGAGGCTCATGACCTGGAAAAGAGAACAGCAAAGTCATTAGAAAGATTCCTTTAGCTGAATGAAATAAGTCATATAATACTTTTAAGGAGATTTAGTAAGTCAGAGAGAAATTTCTTACCTGCAATTATAAAATTCAAAAAGTTCAGAAATTACACCTATCCTCATACCTTTTCAAACCAAATCTTATTTTATGTTCACTATCTCAGTTGATTTGTCCAAAGTATATTTATTTTTTTTTTATTTTTTTATTTTTTATTTTTATTTTTTTTATTTTTTTTTTATTGGGTCTTTTCTCCATTTATTTACCTTTCTTTTGCCTTTCTTTCTTTATTGTTGTTGGTTAATTCAGACATTTTTTTTTTTAATTTTTTTAATTTATTTCAGCATATTATGGGGGTACAGATGTTTCTGTTACATATGTTGCCCTTGCCCCCACCTCCCTCCCTAAGTCCGAGTTTCAAATATGTCCATCATTTGGGTGGTGCACATTGCA
>CAUYSK010019779.1:0-145246 GCA_963575035.1 Avahi laniger | reverse complement strand
GGGGTCTTGCTATGTTGCCCAGGCTGGTCTCAAACAATCCTCCCACCTCAGCCTCCCAAAGTGCTGGAATTACAGGCATGAACCACTGGGCCTCGTCAATTTTTACTTTCTATGGTATTGTATATTGGATAGTATCACATAACTGTATGAATAAATACAAAAAAAGTCATTGAAACACAGTATTTCCTAATGTATTTATTTTACCCATATCACATAAGACTGTTAAGAAAAAAAATAACATATCAGGGAGGGAAATGAAGCTCCCAACTTGAAGAGAATATCCTCGATAAAGATACTGCAAACCTCAAAGTAAGAGAAATGAAGTTCAAATTGAAGCTGGGTTACAGACATCCAGAGTTCCAGAGAGAAGGCAGGCATTATGATGCATAAGTGCATACAAGGATTCCTTTAAATTTAAAAAAAATTTCCTGATTTTCTGATGGCAAGAGTTCTATCCTTCATCTCTAAAATTTACTAGAACTAAAGAAGAGAAAAACAGAAGCCCTCGTCCATGGCTTCTCATTCTAGAGTTCTCTGTCAAGTGGGCGATTTAGACTCCAAAGTGTTCTTTTGTTTTCTTTGTCTGAAGTCATCCCAGATTAGTTTGTGACTTGTTTGAACATGTTTCCCAGCAGTGATCTTGGGCCGCCCCATTCACTTCTGACCTGCACCTGCTCTTTTCAAGTGTTGCACCAAGAGCGCTAAGGCCTAAACAGAGGCGTGCCGGCCCATTCACAGAGACTATTCAGAGAACTGCTAGGGGAGGGCTAGTGGGCGGGATGGCAGCCCTCCAGAGAAAAGAGGAAAGTGACCCCTGAAATCAGAAAATGACCTTTTATTTGTCATCAGTTGTCTAAGTAAGTGTAAGGGGACCACCTCCTTCATAATACGCTTTGTGATACCGTAAATGCTACAAGGCCTAAAATGGTGCTTCTGAAAAGATTAGATGAATTATTGGTATTTAAGACTCATTAAGTGACATGTTTAGATATCTAAAAAGGGTGTGCAATCTATTATATGGCTAGTGTTCAAACTGTGTATTCTATTTGTTCCAAAAACAAAAGGGTAAATATATTTGGAGACATTTCTGTATGAAAATATATCAAGGTAGCTAGCAAGGGATCTGCAGGAGACTTAATAAATCTCTCACTGTCTAAGGTTTGGGATTCACCCATTCAATTTCTTCTATTGAATTGGTACTGTGATTTCTTCTAAATCATCAGTTCCGCAATTGTAAAAGAAGGACTCACACTGATTTTTTATCTAGTAAAAGTCAGAAGTTGAAAAATTAACCACTAGGGATATTTACACACTTGCCATTTAGAACACAGCCCTGATCAGAAAATAGATCATAATTCATGTTGTGTATTTTTCTCCACTAGATGAGTTTACAGAACTTATGTTTCAGCTTCTTTTCCTGAAATTTTTGAGCCACTGTTCTGTTCCGAAAGGGAAAAATTGGCCCTGGGGCTACACTTTTCCATCGCAAGGATGCTTGTAGGCAAGACTGCCAGCTGTACCATTGCCACTCAGAACTAAAAACTACTCGCCATTAAATTATTCATAGTCAGCCCTTGTTGGGAAGAGAAAACACTAAGGAGAAATAGGCAGCAAATACGTAGACTGAGAAAGAAGGAAAAGGATTTTTAATAGTACAAGGGAAAGGGGACTCACAAAAGAATTATTTATAACAAGGAATAGAGAAAAAATGCACTCAGCAGTTTTAATAAAAATGGGCAGCATCTTTGGTCTTCATATGTACAAAATAAATTAGTGGCAAATATATCCAGAAAGGTACACAGTTCAATGAAATGCTGAATGATCTGATGCTTTCGGAGTAGGTACAAACATGGTATTTTTAATGCCTTTTGATTTATCAACTGAGCTACGCTGTGTACCCATCTCCACAAGAGTTTTCACTTTGCCTAAATTCCCCTATTTTGAATTTAGTATATTTGATATTAATGCTTATTTACTAATATACACATGCTAGATTCCTATCCTATTCAAAGTTCTTGTCCACTGTTGGAAAAGAATTTCCAATGTTGATGTTAGTAAATATTTATCAAGTACCTCTTTACACTAAGGCATGTAGATGATCAAAATTTTACATATTTGAAAAACCAAATCATTCTTTAAAATAAGCAAGACAAAGCAGCTGTTGGGAAAAATACAAGTCAATATGAGGTATATCTCCACTACATATAGTCAAGCAAGTGTTGAAATTATGAAAATGTGCAAGATACAAAAATGTCAGCGCCTTTCAGTTACTGCACACACTTAAACCTCTTATTTATCAAGTTTCATTTGACTAAAACTCTAAAGACTTAATGTGACAATTGAAGTTTCCAGGGCTATTTTGTTCTTGGATTGAATGCTGTGGACTGAACTGTGACCCTCCCACTCCCTCAAAATCCATATGTTGAAGCCCTAACTACCAGTGTAACTGTATTTGGAGATGGGGCCTTTGGAAGGTAATTAAGGTTAGATGCGGCCATGAGGGTGGGGCCCTCATAATAGGACCCGAGGCTTCATAAGAAGAGACAGAAAGAGACAACATGGCGGCAGCCATCTACAAGCCACAGCGAGGGCTCCCACCAGGAACTGAATCAGTCAGCACCTTGACTTCCAGCTTCCAGAACTGTGAAGCCACCAGTTGTTTATGCCGCCCGGTCTATGGAATTTTGTTACAGTAGCCTGTGCTGTGCAGACTAATACAACTGGGCTGTAAAATATTTTGAAATAAAAAAAAAAAAATAGATCACTGATAGTCAAATGAAGACGAGGCTGGGGGAAAAAAAGAAAAAGTACTTTTGCCTACAAAGAAATTTGTTTTACAATATGAAGTAATCATTGCACTAAAATGCACAAAAGGATGTAAAGCTTATTTGTTTGCCTTGTATATAAATGACAACAATGGCTGTTTAAAGAAAAGACACTTTGCATATAATATGAAATCAAGAGAAGTTAGGGAAGAAATCAAGAGAAAGTATATCACTGCCAAAAATAGCAGAGATGGAGTTCTTTTTTACCGAATGTTGATGCAAAACACAAGGGAAAACTTTGGGGCATGATGTAAGAATCAATTAATGCATATAGATGGAACATAAATCACATTAATGTATTGAAATGCTCTTGCACCCGTTAGGCTCCTCCTGAAACACAGGCCCGACGTAAAAGCTTTCTCTTCTATCAGCATAACGGCCCCCTTCTCCTTGTTCCAATGTCTCTTAGGAAACTTCACCATTGCACAAGATGATGCATCTAAGAATTGTCCACCTGCCCCTGGACTGCAAGCTCCCTGAGGAGCAGAAACATTATTTTGCTCAGCTTGTGTTTTGCTCATCCTTCCCTTTCTGTCTCTGCTACTGGCCGTCCAAAGAGGCTGGAGTCTTCACTCCCACTGCTGGAATAAGGAAGTTCAGAATCTCAAATTGGGATAGACTGTAACTTACTGTGGAAGGAATTACGAGCTCTTTAGAGATAGGGACTTTTTCCACACATAGCTCTGCCTCATACCTCCATCTCCATCCTCTCCCCTGGTATCTATACATGTCTCCCACTGATGCTTTTAATGAGTAAATAAGCACAAAAGCCTGGTGATCAAATACAGTTGAAATAATTCCATTATAACTCTGTCTGGTACAGTGTGGGTTCAACGGACTTCACAAATTGGTCTGGGAACCTGTTGCATTTATGATAAAATATATTGTCTGATTGCCAAAAAATTCACTCACAAACAAATTCATTTACAAACATTCTTTTGGAAAACTGCAAGATGCCACCTATACTGGATACACTTTCTGCAGCTGTATTTAAGTTGGGTTTTATTATGTAACAAAAACAACATCCTGGCATTAATATTTAGGCTTAAAGTCTATACACATTAGGAACGACTGAACAGAAGTTTTTCAGGTAATTTCAAAATATTTTTGGCTCATGGAATAACTATTTTTAGAATCCTTTGCAAAGTTCTCTGGAGACCACCACTTACTGTTAAGCAAGCAATAGTTTCGCCTGTTCAAATAGCCATAAGCACCGCAATAAGTGTATTCAGCAATGGAAAAAGAAATACTATAGTACTTCACAATCCCTCCCTTTTAATCAACCAGATACTCAATTCTTACTTTGTGCTGCCTTCTCCTGTGGACATGTTTATATCAAGTGCAATTGAACGTCATTAGAAAATTCAAAATACGTAATACTTTTGAAACACAGTTGCACATGAGATTGAGGGAAAAAATTAGCTATTGTTTCAAATTACATTTTAACAAACTAATCATAACCTTCTGAAGCCATGGAACTACCCTTTAAGAGCCAGTACTTTGGAAAAATACACAACACAGGTATGAAGAGTAAAATAAAATAGACCCACACCCATGACCCATTTACTTTTTCACACCCATTTACTTTTTTATTTTTTTGGAGACAGGATCTTGCTATGTTAGCCAGGCTGGCCTCAAACTCCTGGACACAAACAAACCTGGCTCAGCTTCCCAAGGCGCTGGGGATTACAGGTGTGAGCCACTGTACCCGGCAACAGACCCCACACCCATTTAAAGACCCTATACGCAAAAGTATCAAACTCGTTTCACTATAAAAATACCAAAACAATTTGGCTTTTAACAATCGAGTAAAAATAATAATATCTATCTAAGCAATTAAATTAGCACCCTCTACACACACTCTTAATGCATACAGTATAAAGTGGTGGCAAGTTAAACATATTATCTATGTGGTTAAAAAATGGTTGTGACAGTTTAATTATTGCACTCAAGATAGTTCTTTGCAAAAAAAATAGTTCATTTCTAATGGCTATAGGTCCTTTATAAATTATTAAATATCCTTACTACGGATGGCTAGTGAAGTAATACATAGTTGGTCCTTCCCCAGGCTTTTCAATTTTTTTAAAAATAACTGTAGGGAATAGTGCTAGTGAAGACAGAAACATTTGTGATATATCTTTTGGAAATAAATAAATGTGGCTCTTACCTTCAACATTTAAAGCACTCTTAGCTATTATTCCAATTCCTCACACTTTAAAAATAGGCTTTTGTTGAATATTATTGTATACATGAAGTTTAAGATTAATGTTGGATCAGTGAAGATCAGGTCTGAGTCAAAAACATACATTTTCAGCAATATTGTTAGCTTGTTTTGCACTGACAAATTTAATAATTTTTTTTCAATTCACAAATGCTTACTCATGTTGGTAAGTGCCAAGGGTGACAAATTTTATTTATGAAGTCATGATATATTGATATGATGTTCTAACAATGAAAGGTATCACGAAAATAAATGAACCCGTAGGTTCAAGGGTGGCAGTTAAGATGAAAAAAAAGAATATAAACATATTTATTAACACTGAACTATAAACTTAAAAATAGTAAAGGTGGTAAGTTATATATGTATATTCTACCTCAATTAAAAAATGAAAAAAATAAATCAACCCTTAATTCTCTCAAAGGCTCAGATGATCAACAGAAAAAACTTTGATCAAAAACTGACTCTCTTCCAGTATTCAGACATTTTTCCATTTCAAAATACCTGAGAACATAGTAAGAGCTTATTATTTTCCTAGCAAGATAAAAATGAAAAGTAGTAAAGGAAATTAAAATACATTAGAATAGCATAAATTGTTCAGGTTCACAATGAAGTTTCCTAAGTTCAAATTTAAATCTGAGCTAACCTCCCCATCTCTAGGTCTTTCTACTGCCAGGGTTGCCTTCTTTCTATTTGACAACAGGAAAGCAGTGCCGACTTTCTACTTATAAATTCACTTGTACCCTGTGAATTAGCAGATATTCCAGAAGTTTCATTATTCTTCACAATCAAAGGAGACCGTGGTTTATTTTTGTTGTTTGGCTGTTTTACTAGTGGCTAAATGGAAGTGTGACAAACTAGAGAACAGATGGATGAGAAAATAAAATCCAGATGTTTTAACCACCAGTCTTCTTTTCTGGGAGCAACACTCCTAAAATCGAAAATAAATTCAGGTTGATTTTTCATGTATTTTCCATTTCACGTAAGAACCAGGAAAGTCATGGTATCTCTGCTATTAGCAGCTCTAGGGTACATGAGTAGCAGCAGAACGTAATCAAGAGGTGGCAGGAAGCAGGCAGGCAAAATCCAGGTGCGTCAAAGAGCACCGAAGTTGTGGCTCCACTTGCTTCTCCAGAGTCATATTTTGTTTTCATGGGAGGGAAAAAACAAAAAACTTGCTTCAAATTAGTATGAGGTTCTGCATACTGTTCATCTTTTGCAGACAAGAATACATAGATTTACTCTTACAGTAGTATGTCTAGGATCTCTCCTCAAGATTAGATTCTCTAAATTTTGTTTTCCAGAACAAAAAGAAAAAAAAATTCTACAATTAAAAAAAAAAAAAATTAAGGTAAACCAAAAAATAAGGATGGGAGATTTGGGGTCAGGGGGATGGGTCCTTTTTGTTTCTTAGCAGTTTCTCAATAGACTATATTCTTTTATAGAAAGTTATTATGTTGACTGTCATTTCTACACACCCCCCCAAACATACTAATGCACACTAAATATTAATAAACTTTGAATGCTCATACTGGTGGTGTTTAACAAACACTTTAATTCCAATATTTGTATATGGATATTACATATGTCCTGATTTTTCTAAAGATTTCCTGTATTCTTTACTTCATCTCCATTCTTAAATTCATGTTCTATTAAAAAAAGCAGCATTTTAGACATACAGGATACATGAAATAATATCTCTACTCAGCTGATCTCCTAGTCTTGCTGCACCGCCAGCTTTCTACTCATGAAGTTGGCTTATTTATTAATAGCTGATAGATTTGATGCCTCATTCTTACTGGACCATAGAAACTCCCAGTCTCTGTTTCCCCATATTTAAAATGTGGGTAACCATATCTAATCTACTGGGTTATTGAGAGAATTATATGTAAAAATAACTCGGCAGAATGCCTTACATATAATAAATACTCATATAAATAGCTGTAATTGTTTTGAAGTTAAAATTCTAGAGTGTTTGTTTAAAGTTTCCATATACTTCACGGATAAGTTAAATAACAATACAAAGTAATGTTTAAGTTTTTAAAAAATGTACATGCAACAGAAGCCCAGGGGAGAAGACAAGTAAGAGTTTGTGGGACTTTCTCTGTGATCTTCAGGGAATAAGACAGAACAAGCAAAATGAAGATGCACTAGCATTCCAGACATGTGCAAAGGTTGAAGCGAAGGGCAGTGTAGGTGTGGATCATTTGAATGACAATCAGCAGAACACTCTACTCAAACTCAGCGAAAATATCTGTAGGAATAAGACTGGAGAGAGAAACTCCTTTCTGATGTCTTAACCTTCTCTAACAGAAAGTGGAGTCAATAACTCTTACCTGTGTGCAAACCTTCATATTTTCTTGGAGTAAAAGAAAAGCCACTGATGTGATCGTTACACATTGTAGGCATGTACCAAAATATCACGTGTACCCTAGAAACATGTACGATTATTAAGTATCCATAAAAATTTTCTTTAAAGGAAAAAAAAAGAGAGAGAAAAAGGAAAGCCCTTGAGAGAATATTTTCCCTGCTCTCAGGTAACTGAGCAAACTGGGAGTTGAAATAGGGTTCAAACTTGAGACACTCTTTAGGGATTCCTTAAAGTACATCTTAAGGACTACAACATCAACAAGAAAAGCTAATCAGCAAAAAAGCTAGTGCAAAATGAATAGCAAAGATCCAAAATGCTATTTCTAGAAAAGTGGTTTATCGAGCAATTACTGTGAATTTGTACAGTTCCAGAGATTCTAGGAAGCCCAGCCCCAATCTCCCCTATACAAATAACTTGTAAGACATCTTTTTTCCTTTAGGTGTTTACCATTGATTATGGAATGCCATCCCTACATAAATTTGTACAAAGCTGTGTATCCAATATAGAATACATTAATTACTGAAGGGATTAGCAGAGTTACAAAAGTGAAATAATATTTTTTAGATGTTTATCATAGAAATATTTTAAAATAAATGTTCTTTTTCATGATGTAGTGGCTCCATTTACTAAGGGTGGTTTTATTTAAGGTCAATGTTATCCTGACATTCACCTCTTTCCCCAACCTCCCCACGAAGAAACATAGAAGAGCCTCTGGGTTCTTTCCTCTTTCTAAGGTAGACAGTGTGGAAAGGCAGAAAAAAAGGCCAAAACTCTTCCAAAAAGCTGTGCATCTAAGCAAGACAACTGGCCCATTAACAAATGTCTCCATCAATATCTTACCATCTGCTGTTTGCACTGTACTTGTCAATATTGAGCATCACTCACAGTTCATGTGACCATATAAAATCTCAGAAAGCAGAGTACCAAGGTGGAAAAAAAAAAAAAAGCTAATTCAAAGACAGTTTTAGAATCTGACAACACATTCACCACACAAGTGTATAATTAGATGGAAACAAGTTATGTACTCTACATGCTTTATGTGTATAGGAAATTCCTCATGATTTCTAACAGTGGATTATGACTGGCAAATTATGCAACGCAGTCTCCCCTTCTCCCTCTGATTCACCTGACTTTTTGCCCACTCATCTAATTCTGAAGCCTCAGATTACCGGATTAAGCTGCTTCGATTCAAAACAGTGAATTTTAATCATTTCTGCTATAAAGGGATACTGATGTGGCAAGCCTAGAAAGAATATAGCACAAAATATTAAATTTGGCATTTAAATACTTTAAATGTTTCAAAAATAGATTTTTCTTCTGTTTTTTCTTTGCACAGATTCGAAGAAAGCAGAAAGCAGGAGTTTGCAGAGATACAGCTGATAGTTCCGCATGATGGGGTTTAAAGGTGACAGGAAAGACTAAACTTCCTTTCCAGCTTTAACTAATATATAAACTTTTCTCTCTCTTTAAATGTTCCTTCATTTGAAAATACCCCTGTGAAGAAGGGTGACGTGTTAAATCACTAACAGCTCAGAATGACTGAATTTATTAATACAATTGAGAGAATAGTTAAAAAAAAAATACATGAACACCTCATGCCTCAGGAAAAAGAAAATTATTGGGTCTTCTCCCATGTCAGTGCAACAATACCAATTAAATGTTTCTCTTTGGATTTAAATGCTCAGGTGCCCCTGTAAGTTATCAGGAAACAGCAAAGAAACAAATTTATTAGCCCTATCCCAGAAAAATAAAGATCCCCCTTTCCTAGTTAACATTGTAGGAGTTACCTCTATTTTACTGTATTATCAACAACAACTTTCACAAATTTTGTAACCATGAGGTTATAAGGTAATTGGTCTTCTAGCTCTGTTCTCAAAGATTCAAATATAATAAGGCAATGAAAGGAAGGAAAAAAAAGAAAGGGAAGAGAAGGAAAGAAGGAAGGAGACAATAACACTTTAATTACCTTGAAACAGTACCTGCGTGTAAAGTTTTTACCTATATACAGACATGTGTGGTTTTAATGAAATGATGGAAATGAAGGTCATCTTGCAATAGGAAAATGTCGACTTACACAAAGAACAGCACTAAGTATATTCTTGAATATAATGTATGTATAATGTATGCTGAAGGCTACAGAGATGTGTGCAAATTACGCAATGCTTCAAATAATAGCACTGTATTCATGTTAACAAAAATACAGACAAAAAGAGGAGTTAGTAAGATATGTATTTAAATTTAAAAATTGAATTAAAAATAAAATTTAAGCCCTTGGCTATTTTATTTCAATGTAAGAGCAAAGATACAGTTTCTATGCCTTCTTACAATTATTTTAATGTAATGAAAACTAAGAATTAAAAAACATTTCTAGCAATTAAAATCAACTTACACAAATATCTGTTCCTACCAGTGACTGAACTCTCTTGGGAGCAGCCACTAAATGCTGTACTGTATTTACACGAAAGCTGTCATTTGGACCTTTGTGATATAAAAAGAAGATAGGCAAAAACTAAGAAAAATAACTGTAAAGAAATATTCATTCTTGATATCCTAAAATGTAAAATCAAATAAACTTATAAAATAACTAGACATTTGAATTACCAACATAATTTGTATACGTTTTTATTTATGGATAAATAAATATATCATAGACTTCTACTGTAACACAGTGGGACAATAGCAGCAACAACCTTTTATTGAAATAAGAATTGTGGAGCAATAAAGGTGGAATGAGAAGAGACAAAAGAAAATTTGCTGAAGGTCAAGGGTGAGAGAAACAAACATTTACTGAGCCATTGCTTTGTGGCAGAAGTATGCAATGCAAAAAACAGAGATAAGAAAGATTCAGTTATTACTCAAAGTGGAGGGGGAGCACATCAAGTGGAATGAAGACGACACATTTCTGGATATGTCTACCTACATTCTAAACCAGAATTCAGTCGTTTTTATCTCAACTCTCACTCTGGTTTATAAATCTTAAATAGCTTATAAGAAAAATGACAAAAAAAAAAGCAAGCAAGCTAGGGATAGACAGAGGAAGGCAAGAGAACAGAAGGAGGGGGGAAGGGGGAAGGAGGAAACAAAGGAAAAAATAAGGAAGGAAGGGAGGGAGGGAGGGGACAAGGAAGAAAGAAACAAAACTAAATTATCCATATTAAATCAAATCATTATTATAGATCATAGAGATGACAGCCAGGTTATCAATAACCAAGATCACTGCCAGTTAACTTGCTTCAAAGACATTTCTTGAGAGCAGGGCACCTTGTATAAAGAAGATAGAATAACAGACTATTCCCGAAACAGCGACATGTAGGTGGTTGATTTGGGGGAAATTTTTAGGGGCTTTGTTTTTGTTTGCTTGTTTTCCTAAAATTGTTTCTGTTTCATAAAGATTTCTCAAATGCAGGATGAACTCAACCATTAGAAGTAAAGGAATCAATTGACAAAGATAGTAAATAGAAGAGGAGAAGAAACCGAGGTCCAAACCTTTAGCAGTGAGGAAGTACGTAAAGCCATAGCTATCCTCTCTGGGTTTGACTAAAATGAACCAACCCTTAGATACTAACATACTGTATCAGATGGAGGGTCCTTCTCGGAAACAACAGCTCCCTTATCTTTCTATATATCTTTCACCTTCAGCCACAATAGTAGAAACTAGTAATGACAATTATAATAGTAACAACTAGTATTTTCCATATTTGCTAGTTGTTACTATTTCCTATATTTGCTACAAATTTTGTTAAGCGGTCTACTTTAAAAAGCATCGTTTGGGTAGATGAGATAGTTGTTCCACTTTGCAGATATATTCAAAAATATTTACCTATATTTATTAAATGCTTATTATTATATCTGTAGAGCACTATTCCAGATGCTTGGAATACATTGACTAAAAAAAACATAAATCCAACTCTGATGGAACGTGAGTTATGATGGCATAAACTGAGCCAGAGAGAAGTAAAAGATGCTTGCCTGGTACTGCACAGCAAGTAAGTGACAAGGGTATTCTCAAGCAATCCGATTCCAGAAACCATTCCCTTACACCGTGCACTTTGCTGCTATGGAAGCAAAGCATACTTGCCAGGGGTTATCCATGGCATCCTGCCTTTTAGATTTTAGATTTTTCCACTTAATATTATATTATTAATAGTAGTAGTTGCATATAATGCAGTTATATTTTTAAAAAACCCTCTAAGCACATGTCTCATAAGCATGCAAGGCACTTTAATTGCTATAATTTTTCATTTTTAAATCTATTGATAAAATGTGTATTCTAAAAGTGGGGAACTGAACTGAATATTTTGTTGTTCGTTGATATGAACAGCTGTGTACAATTAATAGTCTATTTGGGTACGATTAATATCCAAAGGAAGTTAGAATTACATGCATGTCTATCTGCATTTGTAACACTTCAGATTGTGGTCAGTGCTTAGCAGTTAAGTGTATATTTTCTCAGCCTACAGAAATATTTTCTAGCAGAAATAACACAGTAATTGGAATCAAGTAGACAACTCATTTAACTACCGAGTCTCAATCACAGTATGTAAAAAAAAAAAAAAATGGACTTGACACACATTCCCAGCATGTTTGATAGGCTTAGGGGAGATAATATACGTAAAAATGCTAAGCAAGCTACAGAAAGCAGTGTTTTTTATGATTTCCTCTTCAGAATTACGGAATTGTTTGGACTTTCTAACATTTTATTACTTTTGGTAATTATTATTTAAAAATATTACTATGTACAATTCAAGATAAAAATACTCTGCCTTTAACTCCTTAAACCAACCTCAAGGTTTAGTAACCATGTTTTCTGAGTTGAAATCACCTTCTCAACTGCCATATAGGTCCTTAATTCTCTAAGCTTTTTCTTTCCAACCTTCAAGTTTTGTTTACTTTTCAAGCAATGCAGAGCTGCAGGTATAATCACATTGGTGCCATAATCTGGATCTTTAAAAATGAAAAGGAATACTTGGATAGTCTTAAATCAGCTAGTTTCTTAATATGAGCATTAAGGCTGATTCACCACATTGCAGCTACGCAGTATCTCTCTGCCCTGGGGACTCCTCGCACTAGCTGCTGCTTCACAGCCAAAGGGCTATGCCTCAGTTTGTAATACTGCCCTCCATTTCTATTCCGTAGCTACACCCTTTTCCATGAAGCTCGCTATTATTTTAAAGCTTGGCTTCCCTGGCTCTGGTCCTGCCACTTCCTGTATCCAAATAATGAAGAAAATTAGCTATAGTAAAGCCACCATCCAAACCATTTAATACTACTCAAAGTATTAAAATGTCTGGACCACTGACTGGCAATATAAGAGACATGAAAGACATTAAGTATCTCTAGGGAATAAAAGTTTGCTACTTTCTAACTGGTGTTAGAACTAAAATTCCTTTTAATTCATACTCCTTAATTGAAAATAAAAGTCTACCAAAATTCAAAACTAAAGACTAAAATTCACTCCCATCTTTCTAACCAATTACTGACATGAATTTAAATGCTTTTTCCTCTTATACTCATGCATTGAGTTCTCCATGTCTTTCACCTATTTCCAGATTTTTCATGAAAATTACATGGTTCTCGCCACCCCACCCCCATTCCACACCGGTTAACAACCAACATTATTTGGTCTTGGAACCAAAATCCAGATAGAAAAGCCTTTTATTCACTAACTCATTTTCCCAAAAACTTTTTTGGTTTTTATCATCAGCACTTGGTCTCCCCAACTAACAATCCCTCTGCCCTCACATGGGTTACTTGTATCATTATAGCTTTAGTTAAAATAACCCCCCAAGATTGAATATTCTTATATTAATCTAAGAATATATTTTTATTTTAATACACTTATGTTTGATACAGTCCTCTCATAGCTCTTTATTCCTCTAGCATTCTTTTGATCCTCTATTTCCTCCTTTTCTGAATGTATTTATACATTTTCTGTGTTTTATGAAAATATTTTTTAGAGTGCAAGTGATTATTCTTAACAACATTCATTTTGCCTAGAAATAGCATTCGAAAATGCAGACGTCTATGCCGATAGAGCACACAAACTAGCCAAGAAACACAAAGGCGAATCAGAGATTATTAGATAATGCAATTAAGGGTTTTAATGAGGTATGTGCACAAAAAGCAAGATTAGTATGGAAGGTGGCAATCAATTTTTCTGACAGCCAAACTTATTGAGCATATATTGCCATATTAGACAAGACGCTAAGCACATGACCTCATTTAATCATCATTAGCGTGCTCTGTGACAGGCACTGCTACAAAGACGAGACACAGAGAGGTTAAAAAACAACTTACCAAACCAACAGTAGTAGAGTCAAGATTCACACTGCTTGCTAGGTAAGACTAAACCGGGTCTTGAAAGACAAAACGCCCTTTATTAGATGAGGAAAGGTGACCAGGGCAAGCCAGGTGGCGGGAATTTAAAAATGACCAACAGCTAATCCAATAGTCCTGAGTACGTTAAGGGCCTGGTGGGAGGTACCAATGGGATACTAGACAGGTGCAGAGAGTGGTCAGGGACTGTGTCCAACTACTCTTTTACATCTCTGTTTCATCTAGAGACGAAGTCATTCCTTAAACATTTAGACTGTACGAGGCTGAGGTTAAACCACAACTGCTAACGTACAAGAAAGGGCTCAATAGCCTTTAGAGCCTCAGTCCAAATAGGTAGGAGAGACATTAAAAGAGAGTGAGGAAGGAAAAACACAGCTGGGAAAGATCGCTCTTTCTTCATGATTTTTATTGCAGCAAATCAGCCAATTCACTGCTCCTATAATTTAACCATCTTCATCAGAGTGAAGACAAACATCATTCCATTTAGGAAAGCTTATTTTAACAAAAGAGTTTTCAAGTCAGAAAAAGAATGAGTTTGTATTTTTTAATTCTCTATTATGTGTTGAATAAATATATGAATATGTATTTGTATCTATGTGTATATTTACTCTAATATATTCAGAGAACCGAAATGATGCTTTTAGACACAACAAAAAAATAAATATCGTTTTACAGATGCTTTACTCATTTCAGTGAAGTATCTCTACACTACCACTGGCATTCTCTTTTCCTTTTCTTCCTCCTATCTTTTGTTCTTTTCTTCTACCATTCTTTCCTTTCTTGTCTCCTTCCTTTCACCCTTCCTTCCTTCTTTTGGTCTTCCTTTTGTTCTTTCATTCTTTCTCTTAATTGTAAGTTGAGAGTCATTTTGATAATAGAACAGAGAGCCTTCTACATTTATGTCACTAATTCAAATCAGACCAAGGCACCAATATCTGGCTGGTTTGTAATTAGCATAAAATCAAATGGAGTTTTTAGTCTCATGAAAGTCAGAATCAGCATTAAAAGCATTCTTGCTTCCACTAAATTCAACTTTTCTATTGTGATTTAACAAAAACTTTGTGGTTTAAATAGCTATGTAGAAATTGAACTGTTCTCACAAGATAGTAAAGTATTAGGAAAACAATGTTCTTAACAATGATAAACACCTGTGGGGTTTATAAGTTCCCTTTTATAAACTAGCAGACAGGGCATTGGTGAAACTTTTATTGACAGTTTTAAATCACTTTCTATTTCTAAATATGTAAAAACTGATTAAGAGACTCCATCGCCCCCCTCTACATTTTCTTTTAATTTTATACTTTGATCCCAGGAAAAAACCAAAAAAGTTCAAGATGGGGCATTTAGAAGATATCACTACAACTGACCCCTATCTTCTCTAAATTAAATGCATCTAAACCATGTAACAGAGAACCTTCTACTTTAAGTCACCAATCTAAATTGTTCCAATTTAGAAGTCAGGTGCAGTGGCTCATGCCTGTAATTCCAGCTACTCAGAAGGCTGAAGTGGGAGGGTTGCTTGAGGCCAGGGGTTTGAGACCAGCCTGGGCAACGAAGTGAGACTCCTCCCTCACCCCATCTCTAAAACACTTTGAAAAGTGAGCCAGCAGCAGCTACTTGGAGGCTGATGCCAGAGGATCCCTTGAGCACAAGAGTTCGAGGCTGCAGTAAGCCATGATCATGCCACTGTACTCCAGCCTGGGTGACAGGGTGAAACCTCATCTCTAAAACAAACAAATTTTTCCAATTTTCCAGGTTTGTAGCACCACTCATTGATTTATTTAGCCAAGATTTTCTAGCACCTACCAAATGCCAGCTACTCTGTTCAAGGCATTAGAAATAAAAAGACAAACAATACATTCATTCCCTCATTCCCTCAATATTCCCTCCTCTCCTAGGGAGTGGAAATACAGCAGTGACTAAAAAGGCAAAAATTTCCATCCTAGGAAAACATACATTTTAGTAGGGGGGGGGATATAAAATATGACAAATAAGTAAACTATACACATTAAATATTTATAAGTGCTAGAGAAAACTAAAGTTGGGCAATGGGATAGGAAGTGTGAGGGCAGAGTTGTAATTTTACATAGGTAGGGTTTAGTTTTTGCTTTCACAGAACTCAGTAGAGGAAGACCAGCTTTTTTTAAAAAGGCTATGGCAATACAATTTGATAAGCACTATTACCAAAGTTGTCAATAAAATGCAAAGATTACATAACAGAGGGAGCTATGATTGTAGGAGATGTCACACAGGGAAGGAATCAGCTGAATTATGAAGGAGCAAATGACATTCACAAGGAGGCTGGGAAGCACAGGCAAAGAAGCAGAACATGCAAGTCACAGAGGCAGCATTTGGTTGACAACTGCTATTGTTCAGTACATACTGGCAATTGCCACACACTCCAGAGCCTACCATGTTTCAGACACTTTCACACATTATTAATAAAGAAACTAACAATAATTTATGCATTTATTATTAATATTATTCCCATTTTAAAAATTAAGACCAAGACCAGAATACAGAAGAAGAGACTTAAAAAATAGGGGAAGTTAAAGAGTTTGAATATTATCCTGTAAACAATGGGTTCACTGAAGTGTTTAAAATAAAGAAGAGACATGATCAGAACATTGTTTATATTTGTTTGTTTCAAAAAATTAGACTGCCAGGTGGAGGACAGACCATTGGAGTTGGGAGGCAGAATCATAACAGATTATTATTTGTAATAATAAATGTCATTATTTATTATAGTTAAGGGGTGCTAAAGGCTGGATCTAAGCCAATAGCAGTGGGAACAGAAAGTAGGATAAGGAAAACATCTGGAGGCAAATTAAATTTGGATGGAAGGAGAAAGGAAAAGCATAAGAAAGGGAGGTATTGAGTTGATTCTAAATTTTCTGACTTAGAGCCTCTAGAGGGTGACACTATTAGCAAAAAAAAAAAAAAAAAAAAAGTCTGGGGGGAGGTTGGGGGGAGTTTGGGAGAAAAGAGGATGGAGAGGAAAAGTGCTCTAATTTTGAAGTTGTTGAAAACATCTTGGTAATATATTGAAGTCGAAATATCCAGTAAGCACCTGAAATGATGACCAAAGAGAGAAAGTTCTTGGACTTAACATATTTGAGAATTGTCAGCAAATGTAATTGTATTAGTTACAATGTTTTGAAGTAGCAAGAGACAAAAAACTCAAATTGCTTACACAGTTAATGGAATTATATTTGTCTCACTTGTAAAATCTCTAAAAGGAAGGTGGACTTTCAAGTGTAGTTTAATTAGGACTCCAGTTCTCTTTCTCTGCAATTGTTTTCACACTGTCTTCTCCTTGTATCATGTCATCATGGTTTCACTTAGGGTAACAAAATCATGAAGCAATCCCCAACTTTGCATCTGTATCCCACAAAATCCAGAAGAGAAAAATTACCTTCCTTCCTTATTAGGTAATAGTCCTAGACATCATTCTAGAAGAACTTGGGTGTCATTCCCACCTCTGCCAAGCAGGAAGGGACTGCACTAATTAGCATGGAATCAGGCCTCCCCCCCAAACTATATGGATGCTATGTCATGTGGGAAGACTGGAATGAATGCTGGGGAAGCAATCCCAGTGTCATCCTCAATCTCTTTCCAAGGATAATGGTTCCATTACCTTGCAGGGGAAAGTCTTCTAAAAAAATCATATCTGGAAAAAAAATTATTTTTCTAAAATAATTTAGAAAGCATTGAAATAAAAATATTTAGAAATATTATTTCTAAAAAATATTGAGAAAATATTAAAATAAAAATAAAAGTGTAGACTTTTTAAGACTGAGCTTCCAATGTTACCTAAATCCAACCACAATTGCTTAGAGATGAAGACCAGATGTAGTGACAAAGTAAATATTCAAGTGATATGAGAAAATATATTTAAAATGTTAAGTACTGAATAGTTTTAATAAGTGTGAAAGAATAAAATGTTGCAGTGTTAACTAAGAATTCACGTTCCCTTCCCTCTATTTGCCTCCCATCCCTCAATCCCTACATTGAATCAGTAGCCAAAGGAAGACACAGAGGAACACAGACCAAAGAGTCAAATTATTGGATGCGAGTTCTCAAAACTCTGGCCAAAAAAGAGGCATGGAAGTAGCTAATAGAGACCAGTGACCTGAAGGAACCTCATGGTTGTGATGAGGAAGACACAGAGTGGTACATCCTGCCATGAGGTCATGGCAGGTACATGGATATCTAAGGATCTGCAATAGGGACAAAGGTCAGAACAGGTTAGCTTCATTTCAAAGGATGCTAGATAAACTTTTCCTTTCCAAAGACTAGAACTGCTAGGTCTTCGCCAGATTTCAACTGGCACCTTGGTTCAAATGCATTAAGGAAAAATCCTTAAATCAGTTGAAGCTAATTTCAAGTTAACTAGCTTAAATTTTCTACTATCATTCTTAATGAGGGATAAAGATAGAAATGAAGTTCAATTCTAGGGGAATAATTTTAGTTATATTTCTTGCATGCTCGCTTTTATATGCATTACAGAATTTTACTTAAAGCAACACTGTAATTCCACACTTGGCACCATTTGATTAACTTTTAAAACAAACTCATTATTTCACGCCCTCGGTCAATACCACTAATTTTACAGCTGGAGGAAAGAAAGCCATGAAGCTGTAAAATTAGTGGTATGCAGCGTCTCTAAGTCTCATACAGTGCCACTCTAGTCAACACAAAAGATATGTGCTGGATCAGTGAGTCCAGAGAGAGTAGAGATTTGCCAGTAAGGCCCATCAGGGCCCTGAGAGTATAGGATTAGATTTCTGCATTTGTTGCTGTCACTCAAGTACTAAATTTATATTTACTTGTGGCAGTGAGTGGAAATTTAAATAGAAGAATCCAAAGCATGTAAGATACTTTCTTTTCCTGACTTAGCTGATTTTAAAAGTTTACTCTCATTGAGCTAGAGTATTTCAAAATTGGTTAAATAAAATTCTATTGGTGTTATGGTAAATTTTGTTGAGGTAAAATAGGTTAGCAAATAATATGGATATGTTCTTTACCATTTTTTAAATTATCTAACTGATCATTTGAAAGTCACTATTATTCGGGGTTCTGAACAGTGTTGAAAGACAAATGCTATCAAGTTAAAAGTGAAGATGTATGCCTAATTAAGACAACAGTAGTAAGATGAAAATAATAGACCACTAATACAATTTCTTTTTAAATGTATATATCAAATGGGTTAACAGCTTAGCTGAATGGTCTAAAAAAGACACACAATTAGAGTCTTAAAATAGATATCTAGAGTAAGATATGTTAAATTTATGCAAATAGAATCATATCTCCAAAGCAGGGAAGAAACTTCTTTATTGCTAAGTAAAGACATTGCCACATCCCTTGCAAAAATTTATATTGATCTATAGGAGCTAGTAACTAGGAAAATTAAGAACAAAGTCCAGGAATTCATACTGTGGCTGAGTGGTTAACGGAAATGTTGTCTCTAAAATTCACAAAGAGATTCCAAGGAACATCACTTAGTTTGTACTTTCGTATTGTATAGTGCAAGTTATCATGACTGTACAATTGGAGCTGCTTTTCGAGTGTGGGGATTATAGTTTGAATGGTGTCTGGTGGAACACATTCTCTAACCCATCATCAAAGAGGGTCACATTCTCACTCTTTCCACCTTTGAGTTTATAGTTCAGATGCCTGTGCTATATATAAAAAGAAAAGGGTTTCTTATTTTAGAGAAGCTTTGGCTCAGAAATCACAGCTTTGGTGTTCATTTTATTGCTTTTTTTAGGGTAAGTCCTTATCTATTTTACTCTTGGAAGCTTTTTTTGTCTCATTACTTTGTTAATTTTAGACTTTCCACTTTCTTTTCAACTTTACCCAGATAATTCCTACCAAAAAATACATAATAATTATAATACATCAATAATATGTTTTAGTAATTTCAAATGATAGGTCCACATACATAAAAACTATCATAACAATTAAATATTCTATTTATGACCCCTCTACAAATATGATAAAGAGGCCAATGAGACAGATCTGTTCGTGATAAAAATTCTCTATCCAACCAAAGAATGTGCTTGCTACAAAGAGCTCCAGCACAGCTTAAATTAACAACTGCCTGTCAGTTGTCTTCAAGTCTGCTCAAGTGAATTCTGTGAGATCTGCTTACCACCCTAAGCAGTATCACCACAAGAAAGCACACATACTAGGTGAGTGAGCTCACTTTGCTAGAGCTATAAAAACACATTTGAAATTCAAAGAGGAAGTGGAAAATAGATTTGACATTCGTATTTGAGTGCCTTTGCTTGAGTTAGCAGTTTTTTAAAGAGAAGTAAAAGATATGAGTGCACTAAATGACTCATAATACTTCTCCATTTTTATAAAATGTAATTTTCTATATCTCTCAAATATTAAATTACTACTGTTTAATTCTTATTAACAGAATTTTTCTTGATGATTTGCACAATGGCCATAAAAATAACAGCAATGCCCGATAAATTTTTTTTTTTTTTTTTTTCAGACAGAGTCTCACTCTGTTGCCCTGGCTAGAGTGCCGTGGCATCAGCCTAGCTCACAGCAACCTCAGACTCCTGGGCTCAAGTGTTCCTACTGCCTCAGCCTCCTGGGTAGCTGGAACTACAGGAACATGCCACCATGCCTGGCTAATTTTTTTGTTTTCTATTTTTAGTTGTTTAGCTAATTTCTTTCTATTTTTAGTAGAGATGGGGTCTCACTCTTGCTCAGGCTGGTCTCGAACTCCTGAGCTCAAGCAATCCTTCCACCTCGGCCTCCCAGAGTGCTAGGATTACAGGTGTGAGCCACCCCGCCAAGCCCATAAATTTTTTTTTTTTTTTTTTTTTTTTTTGAGACAGAGTTTCACTCTGTTGCCCGGGCTAGAGTGCCGTGGCATCAGCCTAGCTCACAGCAATCTTAGACTCCTGGGCTCAAGCAATCCTCCCACCTCAGCCTCCCAGAGTGCTACGATTACAGGCGTGAGCCACCACGCCTGCCCCGATAAAGTTTTTGAATGAGAATTCTTTTAACAATGGCAACAATCTTTGATCTTTAAAAAATGATAATGATCTTTGAAAACACATGACATTTGATCTTTAAAAAAATTAAAAGAGAAACTTTATATTAACAAAAATGCTATTATAAATTCATGAAGATATCCAAATACAATTTATTAGCAAGAACAGCATTGACGTACAGTTGAAAAATATCAATAATTATTATGAATAAGTCCACTTAAGTGGAATAAAGATAAATTTGATCCAGCAATCCCACTACTTGTGTCTGCCCAAAGGAAAAGAAGTCATTATATCAAAAAGATACCTGTACTCATGTCTATTCACAACAGCAAAAATATGGAATCAACCTAAGTGTCCATCAGTGGATGACTGGATAAAGAAAACTTGGTATATATACACAATAGAATATTATTCAGCCATAAAAAAGAATGTCTTTTACAGCAACATGTTTTGAACTGGAAGCCATTATCTTAAGTGAAAAAGTCAGACACATAAGACAAATATCACATGTTCTCACTTGAGCCAAATAATGCATACACATGAACATACAGTGTGGAAAGACAGAAAATGTACTCTCGGAAGGGTGATGGGGGAGAAGCAGGTAGACGAAGATAAATTACTTAGTGGGTACAATGTACATTATCTGGGTGATGGAAACCCTAAAAGCCCTGACTTCACCACTATGCAATCCATATGATGATAACATAGTAGTGAGTTGTATAATTATTTCATTATATATTACAAAATTGCACTTGTATCCCATAAATTTATACAAATAAAAAATAAGACACGGTATACATACTTTACATATTACAGCCTATTACACAAAGAGAGTTCTCTACATAAGTACTAATTAATGCAACTTTATTCCCAGACTAGACACAGTGTAGAACACAGCATGTGTTCAGTAAATAGTTTTTGAATAAACATTTTTATTGAACTGACATAACCTATACATCCCTGCCAGCTTAGCCTTCTAAAATACCTAAAATATATTACTGCTTCAAAAATCTCTAACGGCCGCCCATTTCCATAAGGATAAAAATTCATTCTTTGGACTGCATTAAAGGCACTATGAAACCCAGCCTCTTCCTCATACTTTCTTTTCGTCTCTTCCCCTTCATTATTCCTTTACACAAGGCAGCATATCAGAGTGAGAAGAGCTCTGCTTTTGAGATCAAAATAGCCACTGAATTTGAATCCTGACCTAATGACTTACTAATGTATAATACTGGAACCTCTTTGAACCTCACTCTTTACTAAATCAAGGTAATTGATACCTAAGGGAAGTTTCAAACAGAAGAATAATAAAAATGTACTTAACACATAAGATCCATAGTAGATGAATAGTATGGACGGTTACTGTTGCAAAAACTGTCCCTATTTTTTCAATCAAGTTGTATACTCTCTACCTTTGTTTACTATTTTCTTCCTTCTAACCTCAAGCTGGAAAATTCAACGTATTCTTCTTAAATCTAAATCCTACCCATTCCGTAAGGCCAGATCAAAACCTAACCTGTTTCAGATAAATATCGCATTCAAGAACCAGGCAGTTGTAAACACAAGGGCGATCAACTAACTAAAGTGGTCCCATGACAATGTGATTCATTGAAGAATATTTTATGCATAGGAAGGAGAACAGACAGACTAAGCTTCAAAGAGATTAAAGCTGTAAGAGGAAAGCTGTGATGGGGAGGTAGCAAACCGATAACCTGGTTAATTCACAAATGGCATAGCCTCTATGAAGCCTCTAAGATACCATGAGCCCACAGTTGCCATTCTTTTTGCAATCACTATAGCACTATATAATACATTGCAGTGAAGCACACGCAGCTTTGGAATCTTCGTTATTTCTTTACTTATGTCTATTAGCTCCCCAGATTGTTAATTACTTGAGAATAAAAGAGCAGATTCCTTAATCTCTCCATCAGCACTTTCTACATAGTAGATATTTGACAAATATTTGACTATTATTTGTAGATTATCAGGTAATGAAAGTCTTGTGACTTATGTTTTTTTAATTAATGCTAGTTCATTATAAAATGTTACTTCCTGCAAGTCATGCAAGCCAAATATAATTGGATGTAAAAAACTCTGAATGCACCTGGCAGAGTTTTCAAGTTTTTTTTTAAGATCTATGTCTTCGGTTGCCTCTTAATACAGGAAACCAAAATATGAAGAAGCAATGTGGGACACCCAAGAGGGTGCATGTGTTGACAAAAGCAGAACCAGTTACTGTTGGGGTCTCTAATTCAGTGGCTCTCAACCTTGGCTACGGATTATTCATCATCTAGGAAGACTCTTTAAAAACACTAATGCCAGGCCAATCATCATAATCTCCATAGTAGGGGCCTCGGCATTTGTAATTTTTAAAAATTCTCTAGGTGATACAAATGTGTATCTATAGCATAATTCCAGTGAACAATGTGAATTGCTGATGGTTCCCGAGAAAGTCATCATGTAAGGCTGTGGTCCCCAACCCCTGGGCTGCAGACTGGTACCGGACCATGGCTTGTTAGGAACTGAGCCACACAGTAGCGGGTGAGCAGCGGGCCCAGGGAAGCTTCATCTGTATTTACAGCCACTCTCCATTGCTCACATCAAGGCCTGAGCTCCGCCTCCTGTCAGATCAGTGGCAGCATTACATTCTGTATTCTGGAGAGTTGTATAATTATTTCATTATATATTACAATGTAGTAATAATAGAAATAAAGTGCACAATAAATGTAATGCACTTGAATTATCCTGAAACCATCCCCCCAACCCCGTGTCTATGGAAAAATTGGCTTTCATGAAACCTGGTGCCAAAAAGGTGGGGACTGCTGGTCTAAGGTATCTTCTGTTCACCATTGTTTGCTGGGTCTTAAATATTTAAATATAGTCATCCGTCACTTAACAACAGGGATATGTTCTGATAAATGCATCATTAGGCAATTTGGTCATCGTGCAAACCTCATAGAGTGTACTTACACAAACCTAGATGGTATAGCCTACTACACACCTCGGCTGCCTGGTATAGCCTATTCCTCCTAGGCTGCACACCTGTGCAGCATTTTACTGTACTGAACACTCTAAGTAACTGCAACACAGTGGTTAGTATTTGTGTATCTACACATACGTAAACATAGAAAAGGTGCATTAAGATACAATATTATAATCTTATGGGACCACCACTGTATATGCAGTCCATCACTAATCAAAATGTTCTTATTTGGCACATGTCTTTGAAAAAATGACTATTAACAATACTTTTTAAATTATTACATTTACTTTTCTCCTGAGTAAACAGCATGCTCTGCATAAATCTCAAAATAATAGCTTCTCTAATTTCTTCAGAAATATAAACACACATGCACAGTTTTAATAGGAAAAAAGTGCTCTGCTTTTATCACAAAAATAAATGTTTCTGTGGTTTGG
Organism: Avahi laniger; assembly: GCA_963575035.1. Classification (NCBI taxonomy): domain Eukaryota; kingdom Metazoa; phylum Chordata; class Mammalia; order Primates; family Indriidae; genus Avahi; species Avahi laniger. The sequence continues at coordinate 121,063 of CAUYSK010019779.1, read as the reverse complement.
GGCTTCTATGATATCTGCTTAGGTTGTATAAGGGAGGCCCTGAAATATTCCTTTTCATCCCTTCCTTAGGAATCAATCCATCATAGCAGTTTAATCCATTCTTTATTAAATATTGTTTATCACCTCTGTACTGCTACCTATCCAATTCTCTTTCATTTTGATTGGCTTAGCCTTAAGAAAAAACTGATACATGTTAACAGGCAGTAGAAACATTACCTCTTTCATGAGCTCAGTGGTCTGAAGGAGCCACAAAATCAGGGGTGGCTGATGCCAGGTGGCTGGCTTGCGACACTTAGGAGTCCCTCACACCTGTCAAAGGAGGCAGAGATTGCAGGAGAGAAGGCGAGTCTGACTGAGCAGGCGCGTGAGGGCAAACACTGCTCCCAACTGCTGCTAGCAGAGCTCTAAAAATAAAGCTACAAAAGCATGGGGAAGACAGAATGGATTCTTAACACTTGTGCTCTTCTATTTTAGTCTATTACGAAGCAGGTGACCTCAGTTCCAAGCGATGAGTCTTTTAACTTTCTACATCCCTGACTTTCAGAAATGAGCCTCATGACTGCCTTCATTCCAGCTGTTTCAAATTCAAAATCATAAAGACAATCTTTTTTAATCTTTCAAGACTGCTCTCTCTCTCATAGGATTACATTCTAAAATAAGCTTCTTTGATATTCATTTCCCTGTTTCACTTTGAAGATTTCTTTCACATATATTGTTCCAGAAAACAAAATGTTTATTCCATTAATACTTTATGTATCCTTTGGAGGAATCGTACCTACGAAGCAAGAGTTTTAAAAGCCATTCCTTTAGAGAGACAGCAGTCTAAATGTCCTCCACTTAAAAATCACTGGTCTACAGAAAGAGAAACTACAGACTTGTTAACAGCTTTTAATGTTTCTCCTCCAAATAAAGTCATCCTTATTTAAAATGCTATTTTAAATGCTCTGGTGCCTTAGCAGTTCCACAGGAGAAGGTAATATAATGCAGTGGTTTGCAGCAAGTTTGGAATCAGAAAGACCACAGTCATAACCCTGCCTCCCTATGAGTGTCTACACAGGCCAGAACAGGTTATTCAACTGCTGTACACTTCAGTTTCTTCAATTATAAAAAAGAGAAGATAATGTCTTTCTCTATTTTATAGCACTAAGGTCAGAATTAAATAAGATCGCATAAGCAAAACACGACCATACTGCTTAGCATCTAGCACTCAACAGATGCCACCGATTATTGTTATTATTATACTAACAAATTTTTATCCAAATAAACAGCTGGTGATTTAAAAGATAAGTAATATTACTTAAAATGTGTTGTTGACATTTGTAAATAAGGATATAATATTTATATTCAAGAATCTAAACCTTCGAAGCCTTTTTTCTATACAGATATGTGAACCCATTGCCTCTTCCCACTTTTCTGGCATATGGAACAGAGGAACTGGTAGGAATAGAAAATATCTTAGGGAATTTATTCTGAATAGTGGACTTCAGCGGAGGAACTTTTGTGTTTCAGTACATTTCTCACAATAGGCATGCACAAGAGATGTCTAAATTTGCTGAAAAGTAAAAAAATATTTCACAGAAATTGAAAGTGCCTCAAGATGTGAAGCTACTTACCTAAAACCAAATTCACACACACACACACACACATATACACACACGGACACTACATGATCTGGATTTGCAGATCCTACAAAAATTCTGCTCCATGGTTGGTCATTAGCACTTTACTTAAATCTAAAACAATGCAATTGAGCTGCCACCCATGTAGGTCATTTTAAAAAATAAACTGTGATCAGAATAGCAGGATGTATTTCAAAACATCATGTTGTACACAACGAATATATATGATATTATCTGTCCATTAAAAACAAACAAACAAACAGGCCTCATCTCACAGGCATTGTATGTGGACACTCCATCGGTCTTCTAGAGACTTTCCAGGGCTTTGTTTACATGTTTATATCTGTGTTTGAAGCTATCGGTGCCTGTGACTATTTAAACCGTTTTCTCTGATTTGTTTCTCAAAGAACCTAGAAATCATTTGTCAATCTCCTGGTAAGTACGGATTTTGTTTTTGAAACATATACTAAACTGCTTCTCACTTTACATTTTAGACAAGAAATCATCAATTCTTAGCATAAACGTGGATTATGTAGAAACTTACATTAAAAAAAATACTTGGTATTCAAAAGTTTTATTTAGAGTGAACGCTATACATCTCCCCTGAGCTTATCAAAACATTTTGTTAAATTCAGACTTAACAGAAACATTTCCCCAGTTGTTTCAGAGATATAAAATCAGAGAAGAAAGTTCTCATATGTTTATAAACCATTCAAGTAAGCACTCACAGTTTGCTAAAGATGAGGTATTAAGTTTGCTAAATTCCTTTAACTGTAATCATTTTATTTCATAAATTAGAAAAATATTAAATTATCTCCCATATCTACATATGATTTGTATCTGTTATACAAATTAAACAGATATTTACAGATTACATTAGTATTTCTTAGAGAACTTTTCCAAGCAATTCTTAATTGAACATTTCTTAGTCAACCTTTTTTTATCCTTTATACTTTGACTGAGAAACCATTATTATATCTGTGCAAAAGGAACTTCCTATTAAGGTATTAATTTTCCCTGTCTCATATCTAACATTTGTCCAAAGGAAAATGGGTCATCAGAAACTTTATTTCTACTCATGTCCTGATTTCTCTGGCAAAGGATTGTTGTATCTGCATTTTCAGGCCTGGGCTGGGAACAGCCTCTGCAGAGGTCTTCCCATTTTTGTCTGGCTGCACATGCCCATTCTCCTGACCAACATGTCCCTGAGGAGTACCAGGACAATGGCTGGTAATGGGTTTGGCTCTCAATTCCTTTCCTTAGGAAAATACATGGTGCTTGTTCTATTATTCATACTGTATAGAAAAACATTTTTAAAAATATTACCATTCTTTCCCAAATGGCTTCAGTTAAAAAAATCTTAATTACAGTGAAAACATTTGTAAAAAAATAATTTAGGAAAAAAACAAAGCATTTAAGGTGGTAGATGATGTAAATACTTAACAAGTGTTAATTATTGTTTAAATTATCCTATAAATTATCTAAGGTACGATCTTGTTCTATTGGCTTTGTTTCTTCAGAGACTAACATACACTGTGCCTTGAAATATAGCTGGAAATGCTTATTTCAATTATTTTATTAATGAACATATATACTCACTAATGTATAATATATAATGAAAACGTACATTGATTTTAGTAATAAGGATATAGCATCATGAATAACATTTAGAACTTTACATCTGCCAAAATTTTAACCAATGAAGTACGAAAATAATGTGAGACATAATAATAATACAGTTGAAAAGTTATTTGGTTGGTCAACAAATAAACCCGGAAGCAATTTATGGAGAAAAATCATAGCATGCAATTACTGGCATCTAAATTAGATGATGTCTACACTGTATTTCAAACACAAGATGAGCTTAGAAAAAGCAGAGCCTTGAAACAGAGCCCATCCACCAATCTTAAAGGCAAGTTCAAGGTTAAACAAATCCAACACAACAGCTTAGTGAAGAAGATGAACAGCCTAATATCACATGTAAATATTGGACTCTACAGTCTTCAAAGTATTCACATACACATTGCCTCGTTTGAATGTCACAACAACACATGAAACCAGGGAAGACAGTGAATTTGAATATATTTTACTGCTGAGGAAATGGAGACTCAGGGATGTTTAGTGCTGTACCCAAGGACCCATGTTTAGTATAGGCAGCCAAAGTCATATCTAGCCCTACACACATATCATATAGCTTGTTAAAGGAAACATGAAACAAACCAGGCAAATTAAATAAACAGTAGGAAGACCTACTAAACATAACTGTGGACAATGAACTGTTAGGTATTAATTTGAGGGAAGCAAGAGCAACAAGGAGTGTTAACAGCAAGTGTAAAGCATTCCATCCATGGAGGCCAGGGTGAGCACAGTGTCAAATCCTGAAAGAAAAGACACACAATATCGATCCAGCCTACCAGTGATTTTGATCCATTCCAGGGAGGTGGATGTGCCCAGAATGTTTACTGTAAAAATGTTTTCTTCAAGAAGTTGAACTTATGTTCAACAGCTAGCACTAAGAGCTCCTAATCTCTTATTCTACATAATCATACCCCCTGGGAGTGTACACCTTTGTGAATTTGAGTATTTAATATGCTGGTTTATTTAATTCACTGGTTATAGCTACTCATTTGCATTTAAAAATCTCATCATCATCATTCTAAAATGCACGTATTTACAAATTCATACTATCCTAACTTGATCCAAAACAAAAGGCACTATTATCACATTACTTACTTTATTTTAGAAGAAGTTAAAAAAAAATTTCCAAATTAGCCTGCCTTTCTTATTACACAAATCTTAAAGAGCCTAAAGCTTCTCTTTATTTCCTGGGAAGTCTATCTGGCAAGAATCATCCTATTCACCCATCACATTTTCCAAACCTGGAACAGATCCCCTGGTGTTGTGCCAGAGAGGAGTACAGAAGACACATGAGATATAAACCTCTCTTTGTATTGTACAAGATGCTAGAAAAACTCCCTAGACATGAAATCAGCAAGTTGCATGAAAATACCTGAAATTTTGGCCTGGAGGACCTAAAAGGCAAGCAATATTGCATATATTTTCATTCTGGTCAGGTAGGTTATACACAAATCTTACCCACTGCATAGGTTGTGTAGGACTACACCATGCAAGACTTTAAATTTAATCTCTAGCTTAAATGTTCTACATATTTTTTTTACTTACTAGTTAAATTTAGATTTTCTTATAGAGAAAAAATATCCAGAAGAAAACCAAGGTGGATGGGTCAGTGTGTGTAGATCAGTAAGTGCATACATATTCAGTAAAAGATTGCATCTGGAAATCTAAACACAGGAAGCATTCAATACTAAATGTGCTAAAGAAATTTTTTAAGAATGTCTCATTTAAAATGCAACCATTGTAATAATTGTGGTATATGGTGATGGTATGTTCCACCAGGCCTTAAATGACTGAACAGTGATGTCATGACCATCCCAAGAGAGCAGCTCAAAGAAAATGAGGAGGTCTGGATTAGTTTGCTAGGCTACCATAAAAAAGAACCACAGACTCGGTGGCTTAGAACACTAGAAATGCAATGTCTCAGCCTTCTGGATGCTGGAAGTCTGCGATTAAGGTGTCAGCAGGGCCCTGCTCCCTCTGAAAGTTCTGAGGAAGGATCTGTCCACGGTCTCTCTCCAGCTTCTGTTAGTTCTTTGGCTGTGGCAGCAGAACTCCAGTCTTTACGTGGCGCAGTCCCTGTGTGTGTGTCTATGTCCAAATTTCCCCTTTTTATAAAAACATGCATCATATGGTGTTAGGGGCCCACTCTGCTCTAACATGATCTGATCCTAGCTAATTACATCTACAAAGACCTAATTTCTTAATAAAGTCACATTCTGAGGTACTGAGGGTTAGAACTTCAACAAATGGATTTTGAGGGAACCCAAATGAACCCATAATGGTGTCCCATGTGAAGACACACAGCGGTCTCACACATAATGCCTAAATGAGGATTATTCTTGATATTAATGGTTTGCATATCTTGGCAGCTCACAGCTGTGTAAAGCTCTTAAACTGCTACTGTGGAATGTAATATACAGTAATTATCCCATTTCTTAATGCATATAAAGAAAAGAGTGTATCCAGGATGTCAAAAAGCAAGAAGTATTTCTCAGTGATTGTGGTTTATTAGCGTTAATATATCGATAATCCAGACATACATATAGAAACTTATAAATATATATTTCCACTACATGTTATATATACACAATAATATATAATCTAAATTTCCTAAAGATGACATCATATGGTAGATTACACAGTAAAATGTGCTGGTGAGATAGCTTCGGCATAGGGTGACCATGTAATCCGTTGTCTGACCTGAACACTTTTGAGAGCTGAAAGAGTATTATTAACTATTAGGCTACATAACAGGCAGAACCGAGAGTGTCCCAGTCATATCCAACATGAGACCAAAGGCAGGAGCGGAGGAGGTGGACTGAAATAAAATGCTGGTAGGTATAGGATAGATTTTACCAAATTTGTCTGTAGTAGAAAAGTGAAAGGCAGCGATTATTCTGTTCATGTACAAATACTGAATATCTAAAAAAGGGGGCAACATACGTGTGAAAATGCACTAGATTTTGCATCTAGTGAGAAAGCAATACTTTTATGTTTTATAAATAAACTGATGTGTATGAGAGAAATATCATGGAGAAGACAACATTAAAAAGAGACACTAACCAGATAAAAGTGGGTCTTTCTAGCCTCTCCTAAGTCAATCAGAGCAGAATGGACCTGAAATACTTCAAGAGCCCCATTAAACCTAATCAACAAAAGAAGTGAAATATTGAATTATACCTTTGCAGACAGAAGAAAGAAGAAGTGGAAGAATTACTTTTTGATAGAATAAAGCAAAAACTTCATTCTGGAACAGAGATTCTGGGTTTCCATTTTCCCTTATGTAACAGCATTCCCCCCTAACCAATGTGGTGAGTGCTCACCGGGATTGCTCTGTTTTTATACTATTAATATTATACACCACTTTGTGGTGTCATTCTTGTAAATGCACTGTCCTAAAAGAGAACAAGCATTCTCCATTGATGGAAAAAGTAGATGTGCAGAAACACTTGGTATTCTTTTCACACTCATCAAGATATTTTTAGTGTATCAGTTTAGACCAGCCCTACAAAATATCAAAGCCATATATAAGACTAAACACTATACACCTATAAATAAAGCTTTATGGTACCATCAGTCTGTCCCAAAAGTGCTCTTCTTGTTTTGGTGTCTTTGTAATTGTTCCTCTCTGAAAAAACAGGGCACCTTCAGCTAAGAAAATCTTCATTAGTTTACTATGCAGCTTTCCCAGGTGAAACAAACACCCTTAGCAAGAGTGTGTGTCCATGATAATTACAGTTTGCCCACAGGCCACCCTGGCAGCTGTCCAGCCTTCCTGGTATCTACAAAGCATTTTATGCAGTGTGCACAAGGACAGCATAGATTGTCTCATTTCCGCTCCAGATCCAGCAGGAAAGAACAGACACTAGTACCCTTCTGCTAAAGACATGTTTCACTGCAGAATTTTCCTTCAGGAAATTCACAGATCTCCAGGAACAGGGAATTAATTTTACCCCGGTAAATTTGACTATATGTTATATAATTACACTTCCTGCTTCACCAAGCACCAAATTTAACAGCTTAATTTAGAAAATATTTTGAACTAACCAATTTACCTGTTTTAACAGCATACTTGTTACCAGACATTAATGCATAAAACTCACTGATGTGACAAAACATTAGCAAAATGCAAACACCACATCAAGATAATGGGAGTGAGCCAGAATTAGACATCACCGGCAACAGGAACACATATCATGGGTCAATTTCTTGTGCAGATTCAACTGGATCTGCATTAAAGTAAAACCTTAGATCAGTGCTTTTCAACCAGGGGCGATTTTGCCAACCCAGCCCACCCTAACCTGGAAACACTTGACAATGTCTGGAAGACATTTTTGACTGTCATGACTTGAGGAGAGGGTACTATTGGCATTTAGTGGGCAGAGGCTAAAGATGCCGCTGAACATCCTACAGTGCACAGGACAGCCACCAACTTCAAAGAATTGTCTGATCCAAAATGTCAGTAGCGCTGAGGTAGAGAAACCCTGCGTTAGAGTGTGTGGAAAAATTAGTGGTTTTATATAAATTCTATGTGGTAATACTATGTCTCATAGGTGCATTTTAATAGACCTTAATAGTTATTTTCAGTTAAGTTTCTCTGGCATGATTTTTCTACCCTGTCAAAATTATAGTTATGAATTGTCACCAAATACTATAAAATTATTATGAAGTACAAATAATATTAGGTTAAAATAAAATAGTCTAACATTCATCATGTTGTGCTGGAATTTAGGAAAGACCAAGGATGGGTCAGAAATATTAGGTTATTAAGAATGAAATGTCTGATTTCTTAACTTTGACAGCTGATATCTCTGACATTTTACTTTGACACTTCTTGTTTTATTTTTATCGTGAAGGTATATCCTCAATCTTTCAAATGCACATTTTGACTTATGATTATCTTTCAAATTTTCCTAGAGCAATTTTTGTGAAACCATGGATAAGTCAAAAATTCATGTTATTTTGAAATATGAGTTCCGTCGTGGAACCAATGCAGCACAGACAACTCAAAATATCAACAAAGTGGAAAGGATGTGGCTAATAAATGAACAGTATGTGGATGGTTTGAGAAGTTCAGGTCTGGTGATTTTAATCTTGAACATGAGCCACGTGGGTGACCTGAGACCAAGGTGGATAATGATGAGCTGAAAGCTGTAGTGGAAGCGAATCCATCTCAACCTACATGGGAATTAGCAGCAAGGGTTGACATTATTATTCCAACAATATCAGACGATTTGAAAAAAATCAGCAAAGTAAAGAAGCTGGATAGATGGGATTCGCATGAATTAAATGAGCGTCAGAAGAGAAATCATCTGGAAGCTTGCCTTTCTTTATGGCGAACCATTTCTATACCGTTTGTTATGTGTGATGAAAAATGGATTCTTTTTAACAATTCTAAGCATTTGTGACAATGGTTGGATAAAGATGAAATGCCAAAACACAGTCTAAAACCAAATATTTGTCAAAAAAACTAATGGTGTCTGGTGGTCCAGCGCTGGTATTATCCACTACAGGTTCATGAAACCTGGACAGTCGATTACAGCGGATGTCTGTCTGCTGCAACCAATTGGACGAAATGATGAGGATGCTTGTGATTAAGTAGCCAAGACTGGTGAATAGACACAGGCCAATCCTCTTGCACGACAACCCTTGACCACATGTCGCACAAACAATGCTGCTCAAACTACAGACGGTGGACTTGGAAACTCTGTCATCCACTCTATTCACCAGGTTTGCACCAACTGACTACCACTTATTCCAGGCTTTGGACCACTTCTTGCAAGGAAAAATATTCAATTCTCAACAAGCTGTGAAAAACCACCTTTCTCAATTTCATCGCCACCGGCTCTCCAGGCTTCTTCACTGCTGGCATCACAAGCTACCGTTAAGATGGCAAAACTGTGTGGATAGTTTAGGCGCATACTTTGATTAATTGCACTGCTTCTTGTATGAGATATAATAAACTACACTTTTGATTTGGAATTGGACATTTTATATTTAATCACCTAAATCTGAATGATCAGCCTTCCTGATATCTTCCTAGTATATACATAATGCAAAACTAAATTGCATGTAATAATAATTGAAGATTCTAAAGACCTCTTAATTTCCAGTTTCCACCCATTACCAACTCATGATTTTGATTCCTATATAAGCTAAAATTTGCACTGCTTTTAACCTACCACATCATGAAGGTCAGAAACAGAACCACTCTCATTGCCAGATAAAGGCACAAGAAAAGTATTCAGAAATGTACTTAACTAGATATGAGGTGAAAAGCCAATTCTGTCTAGTAAAAAAATGGTACAATATCTTCTCTGTGATACACTTTAAAAGCAATAATTGCTTAAAGTGTTTTGAAGTTCTTGCCTCATTATTTATAAACAACAACAACAAAGTACAAAGTACTTGCCGGAGATAAATTTGTATTATGTTTTACATGGAGAGAATTTTTTACTTTAGTTCAGAATGACAAAAATAGGAAAATCACAGTGAGCAGAAAAAAAAAAATCAGGTCGCACTTTTGTTTACTGTTGGTTATCACTTAGCTCTTTAAGTATATTACTCAGCCATCCTTTACAGTTCTTCATGTCCTTCAAAACATCTCTGTCCTTCCTATCCTATGGTCTGTTCCTCTTAATCTACCACGCTGGTATTCAGGTATCTATAATTTTATAAAATAGCACTCTTGCTTGATTATTACCAAATACCACATACAAAGTAGTTCTTTACTGTCTATGCTCAGTTTATCATAGCCACTTTATTATGCACCACTGGTACCTATCTAAAATGATTACTTTTTTTTGAACAGAATCTGATTTTTCTAAGGAGATAGTATCTGATGTTAGAATAAGGAAAGACCCAAGAAATCATTCTTTCAAAATATGATCCAAGACTCTAGTCAAGACAACAGTAAGCAAACTTTCAGAAGCAGAAGACACTCTTCTGACACAGCCTTTGGCAGCTACAATCACAAGTCAGAACGGAACTACAGAAAAACCCTCTGTTTAAAAATATGGTCTGAATGTAAGTGGTCTACCCATTAGAAATGTATCACTGCTAATAAACTCCTTTTAAAATGATATCTCTAGAAAGATTCTGATTATCCAATGCCTTGGGAAAAAAGAGGTCCTTTGAATTTTGAGGGGGAGGGATGAAGCATAAAAGCAGGGATTTGATCAAATAAGGAAGAGCTTATGGGTCCTTAATACCCCAGGAAAGGAGTCAACATCGTGGTAAAAGGGTAGGGAAAGGGAGGCAGTTAGACACGAAGCCAAATTTCAACACAGTTGGTGATTGCCTCCCACGCCACCAAAGATGCTCATGGCACTTCCAAGGGGCTCACATGAATGTAGGGCTGGCTCAGAACTAATCAGCACATGTATGCATAAATGTGCCTTAATTCCAAATCTCACTGAAAATGAGAATGGTCAGGGAAGAGAAAGAATAACCCAATGATCTCACTCAGGACTATCTAAACTCAAGAGCATGATCTTATAGATAATTTGAAGATAACAATCTCAGTCTCATAAAATTTCCACGATGAGTTGCTCCATCCATTTATGTTCTTTAAACATAACTTCCCTTCCTCTTGTTCCATGCAGCCCTATGAAAAAGGCCTAACCAACCTCTAGCCAACACTGTTCACGAAGAAGATAATACTTAATTTTTAGATAAGAGGTTTGAGACAATGGTATCTGGCTCTAAATGCTTATGTCATATTTTTGGCCAAATTGCAAATAAATTAAATTAAAATAATCATTTATAGGGGTCATCTTTCTAAGATGCTTTATATGATGTGCACATAAAATGTAATAATAATTAATATTTTATTACAATAATTAACTATAATGGTCACCAAGGTAATGGAGAATTTCTATTGGTAAGATTGCAGTAGCTTGCTCTTAGAATCATAGTCTTTACATTCTCTTTCTTGAAGAGGAATTTCAAAACAGATTGAAACAGCTATAATTTTCACTATGTGAGATCCATGAAGTTATGTTACATGGAAATTTATTGATGAGGTGTTTTTGGTGAGCTTATCCTGAAAATCACTTGCAAGGAAATCACTGCTCCAAAAAGTTTGGCACAGTTAATATTGGTAATCTTATTGACATGATATCCAAACTATTATCTGGGAGATGCAATATCTTTACAAAACAATCTCGTTTAATTTAATTTGTTTTAAGTGACCCACTGAAAAGCAAAATAACAATCCCTCAAGAGAGTCTTAAAGCACTTAACTCTGATTTTCTAGGAAACTAGTCTATCTCAACAATCTGGAAAAACTCTATAAAAGTCCTTGAAACAACTGTTCAGAAATGGGAGTATGGTGACAGATATAATTTAGAAGGGACTGCATGGAAAGGAATTACAAAAAAAGACCAGATGATCTTGTAGTAGTCTATTGATATAACTTAACATGCCTCTCAGTTTCATTAGGTAAAATCCTACATGCAATATAAGAACATCATTGGCAACAGGCTGTCTGAAAAATCTCCAAACAAGTAGAAAATAACAAAATATGCTTTGTCAAAACCTAACATAGTTTTTTCATGCATTTTAATTCCAATGTGCACAGATGCCTAGGAAGAAACTGGGGTCCACAAAATGAAAAAGCTCTGCAATTCTCATTACTTGCTAACTGAACATCTGAACCAAACATAAATGGCGTAGCATATTCCATTCTTTGAAAACTTTTAATTGCCTTTTGCAAGAAGATATTGTTTGATTCTAGATGTGTTTCAATACAGTGAGAATTATTTATACTTTTATACTTTGGCAGACATTCTGAGATCTGAGTTATCCATGGAGATTTTTATATAGCCTGAGCTCCATAGGCCAAATACACTTTATATAAACAATTTTTGTCAAGTGAAGAGGAAACTAACTCAACCTGCACCAGGTATGTACTAAGATTCTCTGAAATAAGATCTTTGTAGAGTGACAATTTATATACATCTGTTCTCTGATTATACAAAGTAATCCCAAAATCCATCAAAAGGAAACAGCTATTTTGACATTAGCTGGTTCACTGAAAAAGTGTATGCAGTCCTTCTTTTTACTCCAGTAGCAAAATAATTGCGCTGCTGACAGCAAGTGTTTGGATTCACAGCAAATAGTAAATGTTCTACAGAGAATACACTAAAGGGAAAATATGCTTATAAATAACAAAATTCTGGTAAGGAACTACAGAATGCAACAATTAAATAGGAGGCTACCTTCAAACCAAAGGATTATGATTACTTTAAGGAAAAGGCCATTGCTATCCAACAGCTGAAATAGAAGATAACTGTTAAAATAGAGCATATCATTTTAATGTAAAATCATTTAATGTGAAAATCTATTTTAGTCTTTGTAATACCATCTTCAAACTGAAAACAGCAATTAAGTTATCTTAAATATCCAAATAAATTAAACCAGAGCTGCTCTGATTACGCTCTGCAGATCTTGCCAGTCTGTGGACTATTTCTACCAGTCCACAAGAAAAGTACATAAATTGAGAGTGTGTAGATACTTTTACAAACAGTTTGAAAAAGTAATTTTATGGCTATTGAATCAGATTATTTAAAACAAGGTCTATATTTTGTATACCTTTTTAAATTTCATTTTTCCATGAAATGATTTTCATTCCATTTCACAAAAAATTCATACTCCTCACGTTTGTAATGGATATGAAATTCACAAAATAAATAAACTAGGCTTGTTTAGCACAGTTAGTGTGCAAAGCACTGAACTGAGACAACTACTCTGGCCAGAGTTCCCTGGTCTTAGCAAATTAATTAGTGCTAGAGGTACAACAAGACAAATCCTGAACAAATCAGACAACCAGAAGTACTCTGAAAGCAAAATGACTCGGTATGCACGTGTCTGAGCAGGGGAGCACCTACCTGTGCACAGTATCTGAGAGGCCCTCTTTTTAAGGTAAACTTACACTGTACTTAAATACTATGAAAAAGCATTTTATCATTATTTTTTCTTTGAAAAGCAGAATTTATAGCTATTCACGTAAATCCACTCACTGAAGAGATCATTAATACTTTATAACAGGGGCATCAGTCAGAGAACATTGTCATTCCATGTGAGTACATGGAATTGTTAAAAAATGATGCTGTTTAGGATTTTGGAGAATTGCCTAGTTTATACAAACAGGAAACTGCACATAATTTCAGGAGAGACCCAAGATAAACCTTAATTTGGAAGTATCTTAATCCTTTACATTTCAGAAGAACTGATTTATAATTTTTCTACACATTTATTGACCATAATGGTATAAACTGGCTTAAACCATAGCACAGAGGAGTCTTCTTTGTAGAAGGAGAAAAGCTCCGCTAACTAATTATGACATCACCTTCAATGAGTAGTGAATAAGCGACTGGAGTTTACTTTCCTTACACGATGGGTCAGAAACAATGTCACAAAACAGTTTGCCTGGAGGCAAGAGGATGATACGTCAGCTAATGCTTGAGAGCATTTCCAAAATTTGTGAACATATAAAGAGGGAAAGGAATGAGTATTCCCATTTTCTACTTTGTGGTGTATTTGTGATGGTTGTCTAATAACAAAACCTGCGGTAGGCAGAATTCTAGGATGGCTCCCGTGTTCCCCCCCCCCTGCCCCGTCTAACCCACTCTCCTTGAGTGTGAGTGGGACCTGTGGTTAGGAAGGGATGTCACTCCCACGATTACATTATGTTATATGGCATAAGTAAGGCTATTCTGCAGATATAATTAAGATCCCAAATCAGTTGATTTTCAGTTAATCAAAAAAGAGAACACAGGGGAACTACCTTAATCAATCGAAAGCCCTTAGAAGAGGGAACTGAGCCCCCTTTCTGAACCGAGTAATTTTTCCTCTAGACTTGAGGAAATAAAACTTCCATGTTGTGAGAGGACCTATAATAAGGCTAGACAAGCACATGATCTTGAAAGAGGGGCAGAAAGTAGCCCCATACAGAAATGGAGGCCAGTCAACACCTCCTTGCCGCCTGGTGAGACTCTGCACAGAGGCCGTCCGTGGCTCCTCACCATTGACACTGTGCGATAATAAACGTGTGTTGCTTTACACCTGAAGTTTGTGGTAATATATTACACGGGATAGAAAATACCAAAACAAAATAAATAAACTTATATTACCAAATTTTAAACATAGGATTTATTTTATGTATCTTTACATAAACTGCCTTTATGAAGAGTCTAGTTTGTTTTGATACATTGAACTTTAAATTAGCGATCGGTCTTTGATTTCCTTTGTATAATCTGATTCACATCTTTTTTCATCCATGTTGAGGATTTACTATGTAATTCCAACTCCTTTAATCACAGCTTTACAACAGGAGGGAAGCTAATTAGCTGGGCACAGTGAAAGGGCACATAAAGGATTCTGCACACACACACCTCTACGCTTTAAAATGTCCTATGAGCTCTACTATAAAGTCCTCTGGAAAAATTAGAATTGATATTTTAAAGAGTATAATATAATTGATTTTTACTCCTTTCTAAAAACATTCCATAATATTCATTTATTGCTCAAGGTAAGTAAGACGTATTTGTTGCTCATCTTAGAAGAAAAAAACACCATTCTATGTTACACGTAGTATGGCAATTGTTGCTTATGCAGTTCTAAAGTTACCAATTCATTTTCAGACAGTTTGCAACAATTACTAGAAATATATTGTCAAGTCAGAACATCTAGGGCTTCTTTCACAGAACCAAAATCATCAAGTGACAATGGGCCAGTAAAATTATTTTTCTGCAAACAAGATCAATTTTTCTACAAGGTCAATGCCTTAATTATATATTACAGTAGTCCTCCTTTACCCAAGGTTTTCCTATCTGCAGTCTCACATTCCATGGTTTCAGCTACCTGTGGACAACCATAGTCTGAAAATTTTACGGTATTAAGAGAGAGAGAGAGAGAGAGAGAGACACTACATTCACATAAATTTGATTGCAGTATACTGTTATAATTGTTCTATTTTATTATTAGTTATTGTTTTAATCTCCTACTGTGCCTAATTTATAAATTAAACTTTATCCTAGGTATATATGTAGAGGAAAAAACATAGTGAATATAGAGTTCAGTACTATCAGCGGTTTTAGGCATCCACTGGGGGTCCTGGAATGTATCCCTGGTAGATAAGGGGGAACAACTGTACTTAATGTATCTTTCAATCAGATCAAAAAGAAACCTGGTGAAGCAATTTGGTGGCAGTGCAGTATGTAAAAGGGAGTAAAACCATCCAACTTGACCATTTTTATTTCCGAAAGAACAAACTAAAATGGGATATACCCCAGGCACTGGAGTGCTCAAGTACCTAGAAAGATCTAAATTATACTCAGTAGATACAAGAATGGTGATTATGTAACAACTAAGACCAAGTTCTTATGAAATACTTAGGAGGTGAGCAACTAGATGTTAGAAGGTGCCAAAGCCAGGAATTCTTCCTTACAAGATGTTACCAAGTTAGGACTCACATCTAGTTAGTGGTGGAAGCAAACAGAAACCCAAGTCACCTGATTACACTGAATTCTATTTCTTTTTTTTTTTTTTTTGAGACAGAGTCTCACGTTGTTGCCCTGGCTAGAGTGAGTGCCATGGCGCCAGCCTAGCTCACAGCAACCTCAAACTCCTGGGCTCAAGCGATCCTACTGCCTCAGCCTCCCAAGTAGCTGGGACTACAGGCATGCGCCACCAAGCCCGGCTAATTTTTTCCATATATTTTTAACTGTCCAATTAATTTCTTTCTATTTTTGGTAGAGACGTGGTCTCGCTCTTGCTCAAGCTGGTCTCGAACTCCTGAGCTCAAACAATCCGCCCGCCTCGGCCTCCCAGAGAGCTAGGATTACAGGCGAATTCTCCTATTTCTAATCAGATTATATTTGTTCAGTGCTTTCTACATGCCAGTATTTTACATTAATTAACATTTTTCATCCTCACAAGAACCCTATGAAGTTTAATGACTGGGAATGTTGACTTGTTGAAGTTACGCAGCTAATAAGTTATAGAGTTGAGCTTTGAATACACACTTTTAACCAACGAGGCAAGTTCCATGAGAGTTTAAACCTTAATGTCCAAAAGCAACCATTTTTTAATGAATTAACTTCTCTACACCTCTAGAATGGTACTAGAATTCTAAGTACTTGGTAGTCAAGAAAGAAGCTTTGATGATACTCAGCATGGATCCAACATCTAGATCCATTTATAATGCAGGAGACCTGTGTGTTGGCAGGCATCTGTTCTAATTTGGTAAACAGAGAGGTTATGGATCTAACTGGCAGCTGATATAGCTTTCTGTTTCTTCTAGTGACATACAACCCAGCCTCAGACAAAAGTCATGATACATATCACAAAAATATCTCAAATATAATCTCAGGACAAGGAACAATCTTTTTTTTTTTTTTTTTAACTTGGTTCTCCCCTTTCCACGCCCATTCCTGGGAAAATTTTCCCCCAGTGCTCTAATCTACTTAATACGAAGAACGTAAGAGATTATTTAGAGAAAATAAAGTAATCCTTAATAATCTCCATAGATTCCTCTAGGAGTGGATTAGAACTGCAAGAAAAACCTCTAATTCTAATGGCTCCATATTAGAATTTTAAAAAGATGAAAGAAACAAATACTTTCCACTCTTTGCTCACTAAATTCAGTGGAATATACGTATTCCATAATGGAATACGTATAATTGTGAGGCCTCTCATTCAAGCCTCACAATTTCCTCTATAAAAGGCATAGAGTGTGATACTTTTTTACAGAGTATGAAAATGAAACTCAAGGAAATTGACTTTCCAAGATCACATAGGCTGCACTGGAGGCAGGATTTAACCTTGGGATTCCCCAACTCAATGCCCTGATTCTTCCCTCCATACTGAGCTGCCTGTCTTGAATCCTCTAAACTTTGAGAACACAGACTAGCACAGTTACGGCTTTACTTAAATATCTATCAACATGCCTAACAAATTTTGGGAACAAATGGAACAATATGGAATCACTGTGTGATTTGGAAGATGTGAAAGAGCAAGATTGCAAGACTCTGACTGGACAAAAATACATCACATTCATTTTGATATTTCAGTTACTCCTAATGAAATTTACAATCCTGCATATGTATGACAGCATTCCTGGATACTACAAAGCATTTTCAGGTTTTATAATGTCTTCTAAATATATATTTTCTACATACATGTAACATATCTGAATTTATATGCATATTTTATCCATATTTTATTATAATTTTAATTTCATACAAATTATAATACTATATTTAATATGTATAGATATATATACACACATACCATATAAGAATATTAATATATATATATATGTATCTGTATATGTGGCCAGTGCATGTGTTTCTCCAAAATTAAGGTTGCAGTGTAGAGGAAACAGAAGGAAAAAAACGGGTCCTGAGTAGCCTGTGGACCCCAGGTTTTAGATCCATACACATATTATAAGATTAGAACTCAGAGGCCAATCAACTTCACTTATGGAAAAACCCAGAAGGGGCAAGACTAAATCCAAGGCTTGCAACCTTCAAATAGCTCTTCTGTCACAGTCATTTATGCCTGGGGACTCAGCTGGCTTTTAGACACTACACAGACAGGTTGTGTCACATCTGATAATTTAAGGAGATGAATGACCTCATATAATTATCAGGCATGGTTTATTTTGTGATGAGTTACCATTCCCCTGTGTTTATTTATTACCATGGAGGAATAATATACATTTTAAATAATTACTCTCCACTAGACCTTGGCACCCAGGTGTTAGTCCTCTGGGAACTAAGCTACATGTGCACAAAAATTTTGTCTCATAAAAATTAATTACAATTTCTACATTTATATCAACAGGAAAATCAGGTGTTTGGAGAGACAACCAGGCATTTTCTATGTTTAATTTAGAGCAATCTGTACACCCTCCATTGTGCCTATCCTCCTGAAGCTTCACGTGGCCCATTTGTTTAAGTCTCCCAACATTTTTAAGGATGCAAATTTAAGTCAGTTCTAATATAATGTCATGGCAAAGAAGGGTTGGTATTTTTAAAGTGGCAAACATCATAAAAATTCTACACATTCCTTTCTGTGGCAAATGTCAAAATGACTACCATAAAAAGGCAAGTTCTGGGCACTTGAAAACTTGCTGCTTCAATGGTTATCATCAAGTTATATTCATTAATCATGATATTAACGTATAGGTTAATATAAAACACTTATTTTCTGTATGAGTCAATTCAAATTTTGCACTTGAAATTTTATTTGTGTTTTATTTTTACCAACAAAAGAATAGTGTTTGTGAAAGACTCAACTCAACTCCATTTGTACTGTAAAGTGAAAGGGTAGGATTAAATGAGTGTAACTAATTATCGGTTGGATGAGTCAAGTGAAAATTGGCCTTTTTTCATTTGCTTTCAGCAGATTTTTGCTGACTACTATATCGGTTGCTAAAAATGCAACTGCTTTTGATTTTTCTACCCTTTATTCACTCAATTTGTAGGGTTGTCCAGAATCACTTCTATAAACATCATGGATAGATTGTTTTCTTAACTTCCGAATATTCTCCTTTGAAGCTGAAAACTCATATCTTTGTTTGAAAATGAGAGGTTATCAGTGGCAAAGTTATGACATTTAAAAATAGATTCACTCTCCTGTGGCACAGTTCTCATACAACAGGTGCTGGCTGAAGCGTCATGATAAAACACATCAAATACTTTGTGGTTCTGCTTGCTTCATGGTCCCTTTTGGGACACTGGTTTTGTCCTTAACCTAGGGATGGAACACTTCACCAACCCAACTCTCCTTGCTCTCCACTGCAAGTAGAGTGCTTTCCTTTCCGTTTTATGATGAAAGGCTACACAGGTTTCAGGAAGAGACATCTTTAAGGCTGCTAAGCATTATTTTTCCCATTCATTTCAAATTTTTCTCATGGCCCAAATGATATATTAGCACAATAATCTAGCTCACTAAACACAGTCATCAATTTTCATGATCTCTCAAAGGCAGAAAAATCACACAATGTACAAATAATAAAGCCTGACCATTAAACAGTGCTTCAAACTTCCCCATGCATTCTTTCATTTGATCCTCACAATAACATTATGGTGCAGGATGCATGAATATCATCCTAGTTGTACAGATGGGGAAACTAAGGCTGAAAGTTAGTTGTGCTCTACTCTACATTGACTACTTCCCCCTTCAATCTTATTGCCGGGTTATGCAGCCAGGTGAGATAATAGAGGCTAATACTTCAAAGCTCCTACAAAGGGCAGCAAAGTACAGCAGGTAAGTGTAGGACTCTAAAATCAAGCTGCTTGGTATCAAATTTTAGCTCCTAAGGAAATTCAGAAAAGTTCTTCATACTCTAAACTTAAGTTTCCTCATTTATAAAACAGAGATGATAATAATACTTATCTTAGAGGACTAGGTTGAAGGTTAGATGGATTAAAAAACATAAAAACATGGAGGGTATTCACAGCCCCTGGCATATATAAGGAGCTCAAAAATGTCAGAAAGCAATAATATAATAAAGGAAGAATGATCATTAGTAATTATGAGTGTTCAGACAGTCTGCAGGTAGAGATATCAAAATTAGCTCAAATAAACCATGAACACCTACAGGGGAGAAAAAAGAGCAAAGTCACAAAATGGAAATAAATAGCCCTCCCTAACTTTTCTCATCTTTTTTTTTTTTTTTTTGAGACAGAGTCTCACTGTGTTGCCCCGGCTAGAGTGCCGTGGCGTTATCCTAGCTCACAGCAACCTCAAACTCCTGGGCTCAAGCGATCCTCCTGCCTCAGCCTCCCGAATAGCTGGAACTACAGTCATGCACCACCATGCCTGGCTAATTTTTTCTATATATTTTTAATTGTCCAATTAATTTCTTTCTATTTTTAGTAGAGACGGGTCTTGCTCTTGCTCAGGCTGATTTCGAACTCCTGAGCTCAAACAATCCGCCTGCCTCAGCCTCCCAGAGAGCTAGGATTACAGGCGTGAGCCACCGCACCCGGCCTACTTTTCTCATCTTTTGCCACAAACCACAAGAGTGGTTTTTCCACACTGCCATGGTACCAATGAGATCAATATTGATTCTTAGATCTGCTGGCATTTGCAGTCCTAACCATTCATTCATTTGTCTTGAAACTCAGGAAACTGCTGTGACGGCAACTGCCAGTAATTTCCACACCTTCAGGAGACCCAGGATGCTTCAGTAAGGGTTGGCCAGGCACATGTTTTGCAGGAATATTCTGTCAGTGGTTTTTGGTTTTTTTGTTTGTTAGAGACAGGGTCTTGCTATGTTGTCCAGGCTAGACTCAAATTCCTAGGCTCAAGTGATCCTCTTGCCTAGGTCTCCCCACTAGGTGGGACTATACTCAAGCCACTACACCCAGCTCCCAGTGGTGTGTGGTTTTATCAAGTTTGTCATTTTGTTTTCTTGACAAGGATCTGTTTCAGTTCAAACTTCTACTCTCTACTATAGAAGGTGGGAAACATCAACAGTGAGGGGCAGTAAACCACCACCGTCTGCCCAAAATTAATGAATAAATAATGCTAACTTGTCAAAGGAAAGAACTATTTGTTCTTTTCCTGTTTCTTTTTCAGTTACACTACTGTAACATCTTTCTGCCAAACACATATACATTTATTAAATCTAATGACATCTTATAAAACTACATGGATCTTCATTATGATAATCTCTCCTAGGAAAGAAGTAAATGAAAAATGAAAACAAAAGAGAACCAAGTTGCTGTGTCCAAAGGTAAAATAGTGGTGAACTGGAGCCTTGTTACTACCAAGTTAAAAAAAAAAAAAAAAGAAAATTGTAGAACATGAATCTCAAAATTTGAATATTACTAATGTGTATATATTACATTTCTGAATCATGTCATTTCTTGTTGAGAATGGAATCTGAATCATTCCTCCAAAAACATTTCCGGTAAATTGGAATTGTATCCATCCTCTATTCCAACCATCTGCTTTAATTCTCAAGGCTGTCTCATATTTCAAAAGTTACTTTGTAAGATATTGTTTTAGTCTTAATCTCTTCCTCATCTGCCTCTGTCAGAATTCATCCATCAGCCATGGCCTCTCTCATTGCTTTCACCTCTCTGCAATTTGGTCATCTCCCTCTGATACACTCAAATATCCCCTCTTATTTAGTTGTCTGCACAACCTTTCCCACCCAACACCCCCAGAGCCTTTTTCTGAGAATTGCTTCTTCCCCGATTCATGGTTATAGCAACTGGCCTTTTACAATATAATACCTTCTAACAAGATTGGACCAGGTGTGGAGACATAACCCAAACTTAGCTAACCAGAGTTTCTTTTCTAAATCCCACCTCTTGGTCCCAACTGAAAGGGCTATAGATGGCCATCTGGTCCAAACTCAGACTATCCACATATCTTCTTTGGGAGGCTATCTTTTGGGCTAGGATTCTAGACTCCAGCTGGTTCAAGGCTTCAATACAGAAAAATATAATCCTTTGCAACCACTTGACACCCTGAATGCTGAGAAGCAGAAAAATGACGATTTGTAGAAAAAGAGAAGAAAGAGGAGGCGACACAGAGAAAAGCAGAAGATGACCTGAGAGATGATCCTCAGGTCTCACCTTTTTCTGCAGCTGTTGGCACATCCTTGAACTCAACTCCCACGATTGCTTATCCAGCTCCACTACCATTTAAAAATGTTTCCCTTTTTGGTTCAAGATAGTCCTATGGTTTCATACTACTTGCAATTCTAAATGGCCTAACATTAACTCCTATTCTTAAAACAAATCAAAAGAATGCAAAGTCCCTTAACCTGTTTTCCTATGAATTTACTCTCTATCTCTCTCTTTCCTCATATTGCCAAATCCTGGAAAGAACAATCTACACTTGCTGTCTCCATAGTCTCAACCTCTGCCAACTCCTCAAGCCACTGAAACTATGCTTCTGTCCCCACACTCTACTGAAACTGCTCTTGTATCAATTGTCTGGTGACTTCCTTGAAGGGGTCATCTTATTTGTTCTCTCCGCAAAACTCACAGTGTCTGTCATAGTAGATACTACATAAATATTAGTTAAATAAATGAATGAACCCTACTTCTGGGTTCAGAGATACTGCTCTCTGAATTTACCTTCAAACTCCCTTCAGATATATATTTCTAAGGGCCAAACAGACATCTACAAGACACTGCAAACTCGAAATGTCCAACAGTGAACCTATTGTCCCCATCCCCGACACCAACTTGGTATTCCTCCTGTGTTCTCTAGTCTACAAAGTCTAATGAAACACGATCTACCTGTTATCTCCGACTCTTTTCTCTTCCTAATTCCCCAAATCCCATAACCACAAGGCCTGAAATTTTACTTTTACAGTATATTTCATACTTGCGTTGTTTTCTCACTGCCACTATTCTTTCTAAGACCTTGGGCATCTCCAGTTCAGTGAATCCTACAATAGTATAATAAGTACTCTCATGGCCTGTGCCTCAAATACCAGTCCTCTTTAATCCACCTTCTACATATTATGATTCAAACCTATTATTATTTTTTTAAATTTAACAATCTCAATAGCAACACATGATGGAGACCAAATTTGTTTTGGTATGCAGAGCAGGGATACCACAAATGTTCATGTGATCTGAGCACTGCCCATCTCCTCCTGCAGTCAGAATGCAAAAAATTTATAACCTAGACTCATGCCAAAAGTCCCACCTACATCTTTTCCCACCCAACAGTCCTATGCCTAATTAAGAACAGACCATGTTTCTTCAAACCATGTTCCTTCAACATGCAGTGTACTTTTTCCTTGGTCATGCTTTGATGCATCCCACCATTTCATAGTTAGCTTGGAGCTGCGAATGTCTTCCTTTGGGATTTTCTCTTCCTCAATTTGCATTCTCAACATGTAGCTCAGTGTAGTACATAATTTGCAGCGAATGATAATAATTGCATTAATTGTTGAATTAAATTATATTTGGTATTAAAAATATTTGAAGCAGGAGACATTGAAAGAGACAGTATAAATTAAAACTCTTTCTAAAAATGAAATGTACTATTTATTTAGAAGCCTAAATAGTCTTAAGTGTACTGCCTAGAAGCCTGTATTCCTACCAGTTATTTCCCTGCTTGTAATCTAATGAAAAA
This sequence comes from Avahi laniger, assembly GCA_963575035.1. Taxonomy (NCBI): domain Eukaryota; kingdom Metazoa; phylum Chordata; class Mammalia; order Primates; family Indriidae; genus Avahi; species Avahi laniger. The sequence continues at coordinate 97,685 of CAUYSK010019779.1, read as the reverse complement.
AAAAATTTACTAAAATAATTTCTTTCTTGATGATTAGCATGTAAACTTTTAATAAAATGTTATACTAATATTTCTTATGCAATGAACCATTTCCCCGGGAAGTAAGAATTTTTAAGTACTTCTATTTTTTGAGATCTAGACAATTTATTTTCTTTGGTCTCTATGGTGAATTTCCATATCTGAATATTTAGGTCTTTAAAAATGAATATTATGTTTAGGAAGCAGCATTTCCAGTATAACCAAGCTCATATGGGAAATGGGGAAAACAAGAAGAAATTAAGAAAAATAACCAATTGCTACCTTCAGCATCTCTAATGTAAATTGACACTTCCTAAATCTGAGAGCTGCTTTCTCTTCTCCACTTACACATACATCATTCCTCCTAGCATCTCCACCACAATGCCTATTGATCACTTTTTTAAAATGAGAGACTTTCACAGTGGGCCTGAGCCCATTTATTTTATTAGAGCCATTCCTCTTTTAATTCTCAAAATAAGACATTATTACTATTTAACCATCCCTTTATGTAGCCTAACAATATGCATGATAGTAAAGAATGATTTTATTAGCTCTTTCTCCTATTTTCCCTAATTATCTCCACAGTATTGGGCAAATGTCAAAAGAAACAATTGTCTAGACTGTTTGACAATTTTAGTGGAAGTGTTGATTTCAAATTACACATTTGTCTGTGTATCAAAATCCCTCAACAATTTCCCTTATAGAGGGAAATGTTCAGTGATAAGAGGAGGTCCGCTGAAACAGTGAGTGTATACCAAGTGAAAAGGACCCAAAATTTAGTTCTGATCACTGGTAACTTGGGAGAAAATTTAAAAATTCCTCATTTGATATGATGTTATATGTAAATAATAATAAATTATTAATAGTAATTGTATGTGTTTCTGTGAAAGAGAGAAATTAAGAATGAATTATTTGAATAAAAGAATACAGTAATTACTTTTCATTATTTGCCAAGAGACCACCATAGTAAGTTTTTAATTACTCAGGAAAAAGAACTTCAAATAGACAGTAAGATTATCCCCAAATCTGAAGCATTTAAAATGGCCAACACCATTATTTTCTACTGCCATAATTTCTAGTTTAAGTTTTCTTCCACCTATGATATGGAATTTTAAATGTATCCTAATTTTTTAAATCCACAGAGCATATGGTTAAAAAAAATCAGCAGAAGCAAATGTTAAAATAACATTTAGCCAGAAATATCCCACATTCATATTCAAAGAGAACTTCAAATATTGCTTTATACACAACAGCCTGATTCTGAATTATTGAAATTAACTATAAAAAGTGTGCTGGTTTGTTGAGGCCACAATATCAATCTTTCCCTTGTTCATAATCTGTACAATTAAGTGGCAAAATTTAAAGGAGCAATGGCCACTTTCTTGACTCATTTTTAAATATTGCTAAGAGTAGTTTATTCTTATGTATTGAATTACTACAAAAGACGTAAAGTCTACAAGAGATACCTAAAAGTTTATACTTTACAAATAAAATTTTAATACCTGTGCAAACTTGCCTCATTCCTAAAACATCACACCACCAAATATGTTAAAATTGTTACAAATTTCAAAGTACACCATATCTAAAGAGCAGAAATAAAATTGCTTAGTGTGTAAAGAGCTTAATAGATGCTCAATATTCAAGTGTAATAGTTTCTTTCTCATACCTGCTGTGTTTAAAAGAGAGTAAAACTATCTTTAGAAGCACTGTTTTGGTTACTCAATCAATTATGTTAATAACTCATCTTTAGAGGACTACAGCATTTGCAAGCTGCTTTTGTACACAATATCTCATCCGATTGTCTTGACAAATTATTCTTAAATGTTGGTATTATTAAAATATTTTGAATGAGATTTAATCCCTGAAATAAGTTATGGATTGGCAGAAATCTTAGCATGCACACTTGTTAATAAACTTACCTTACCGAGGTTCTGCTATCCTAGCAAAACACTTAAATTATAAAAATCTATGTGTGTACATACACACATGTATGTATGTATATTTGCACAAACATAAGAAATTATCTATTAAATAGAATACTATAGTAATACAAACTAGACAAGTTACCTAATTATGCCAGTTACTATTTTGGCTCCTCAAGGAAAAGGTGATAAATATAGTATTTTTCATAAAGTGCTACTGGTTTTACTCAGTTGGCATTGAAGTCAATCGTTTTTTTCTTTCAACTCCGTAAACAATATAACACAACCATTTGCATGTTTTAGTGCACGCACAGAAAAATGAATCATGTTTAAGCTATATGGTTTGCCATCACAGCCCATTCCAAATTTACTAGAAAGCAACCTAGTGAAAGGCTTGGGAACAGCTGTGGCACTGCTCATAGACAGTCCATGAAAGGAAAGATTAGTTGGCACACTTAGTGACACAGTGCTTGATGCACCCTGTAAGCCTTAAGTAAATGTCGAGTGGACATAATAGAACAAAGTTTGTTCCCCACGGTAAGAAGCTTACATGCTTTTGAAATACTACCATAGACAGCTCTTTTAATACAAATAATGGAAGGTTGTCATTTTAATAACAATAAAATGTTACTTTTTAGAAATACTAAAACAAATTCTGATTTTTTTCAAAATTCTGTGCATGTTTATGTTAGAACTGTTTATGTTCACACATGTAAGACACCAACAGAGATCAACAAATTGCATGATTTGCCTAAAATATATTTCATTTTACCCATTTAAGTCTCCAGTTTAAAGTTACTAATAGTTTGAAGCCACATGATAGGAAATAAGATGTGAATTCAAAAGAACAGAGCACTTTTTTGGAAATTTGTATCTGTATTGATAAGCAGGAGAAAGAAGAGAAACCTCAAAGTAAGTGTTTTATGTAATGAATACTCCAGAGAATACATAAATCATATAATATAATTTGTCCTAAGCACTATTAAGTTATTTAAAAAATTTCTAAATGCATTATTTCTTATGAATATATGCTCCTAAATGTAAACACTAAATTTGAATGTAATATATGATTCACATGCATTGTTTACGTTTTTGCAAAACCTTACTATGTGTAAACTTTAGAAGAATTTTTATTGTTATGTTTATCAATGTTGGAGAAATAATAGAAAGATGTCTACATAGTCATGTTTCTTTGAAAAAAAAGAGTGGGAAAGTTTTTATCTATTTTTAAAATGAACCACTTGCTTTATTTTCCAGTTTTATATGTATTTATTACATTAAAATTAAATTAATGAAAGCCATGAAAAAAGATAACAAAGGCTTTTTTTATTTCCTTTTTATAAACCTTTTTATAATAAGCTTAGATTTTTGTATCTTCCCAAAATGTTTTTTTAATTATATCCATATCAGTCTGCCTACTGTTCATTCAAATGCCAATCCAAATAGCTACATGTATACCTATGTATAACATTAATAAATTTAACATTATATTACTACTTATATGGAAAAATACATCTACTGTTACATATTTTTAAATATACACCTGTGGAATAATAAATGTCATGTGGTTAAGCTGAGAACAAATTAAAGATCTGCGAAAGAAATTTGTTAACATTCATTGTTTTTAAGTTTTATTTTATATTTAATGTTTTATCTCATATTTTACCATATGGCACATTTTCTTCTGTATGTAGTATGTAAATAGAAATTGCTAAGCTCAAGTGAGAATAATTATGTCACTTCTAATGCATACACTAGATAACCATTCCAAAGTCATGACATACAAATTTCTTTTCTATAGCCTTAAATAAAAATTTGTCTAATAACAGAAAAAAATACTAACACCATAAATATTTAAAACCAAAAACTACTATTCTTTCATGGGATTATATGCTTATTTCTTGTAGATATCTATAATTCTTAGTTATATACTTATACCATTGTATAGTTTATATCAAAATCCCCATATACCAATGGGCTGTCAGCCAATTATTGTTGACTGACTGGCATTTTCATATGACTGAGATAAAAGTTTAATATGAATAATAGTTACAACTACAATGCTTTCAAAAAACTGGATTCGTGAAAAGATTTTAAAATTAAGGACAGATTCAAATTAATATTATAATACTAGCTATCATACACATACTTCTGAATTTTAAAATAGAAGTGTTTTAACATACGTGCCAAGGAATTATTTCTAGAAAAAGAGAGCTACCCTTTTTGAAAACTACATTTTAGAATACCAGTACAACATGTGCATACTATAACATGAAAATGATGTGTTTTCCATTTATATATAAACCAATACACATTAGTGGTTGCTACCACATCACATATTTATGTTACAAATCTTATCAAAACAAACATTTCCAAAAGAAACACCTAACCCAGAGAAAGAATTATATGAAAATTTCTTTGTCTGAAAAAAACCATTGTTTTACTGTTAACTCTTAGAACAGTTTAACTATTATTTTAATCCAGAAAAATATGCCATATTAGAATGTATATTAAAGAACAGAAAATGTAAGAAGATATTTAGATTGATATATTAATGTTTTATTATAATAAAATATAAGCCCTTCATACTACTGTAAACACTATTTAAGAAAAAAACTGAATTACTAATTCTAATTCAGGTCGAACTACAATTAATGCATAATTAATTTTATAGCATGTGATGGCATGTTCTTCCTCTTCTGATGATAAAAACTTATATTACTTTTTTGCTGAAAAATAAAATTGTCAAAAAACCAAAAAAATTCTCTAATGACTTCCAGAGAAATTTACATATAGAAGCGTAATTTGCCTTTAATGAACACTACAATCTTTGTACTCAGTTTTTACAAACTTGAATTTTTTCCCAAAGATTTGAGATTTGTCTTGATTAAACATTGCATGTGAATTCTTTTCTTGCAAGAAATGCCAATGGCACCACATCTTGGTGAAATCAATCCCTCATTTTTTTAATTTCACAAAGTTTATTCAGAAATCTAAGTTGAAGTACAAATGTCAACCATCATTTCTCCTTTCCTCAGAAGATGGTATTATCAACTTTTCAAATACATAATTAAAGATGCAGAAGGCTTCCAAAAATATTGTTAATACTACCTACAGGAGACTGACTTAGCTCTACAAATCTTTTATTAAGTTTTTAATTCATTAAATAATTAATGTTTTATGTAATTTGAAAATATCTTGAATTTCCATTGTTAAAATAATTTCAATTCCTTTCAAAGAGAAGAAATTGTGGCGTCCTAATTCCCATTTTATCCCACTATCTATTCTCTTTCTTGTCCCTAGTAAATTTCTGACCATGAAAACTGAGTTATTTTAATTTTAGAAAAGCGTTTATTGCAAATGTCCTTCTTACAGTAAGGATTTTTACATTAACATTTTTACCATAGTATGTTCAGGAATAAAAGGTTGTATTCTGTTGTGTTTTGAAAGGCCATAGTTTTCCCCAATGGTATGATGATGTATTCCCCCTAAATGACGGAAATATTGATAAATTGTCAATTAAAAACAACAGTGTGACTCTTTTTTAAAGAGCTACTTCTTTAACACAAAATGCAAACCGAGTCACTTGAGTTTATAGGCCAAGCACCAAATAGACTAAACAAATTAAATAAATAAAAGTGTGATTTCTTAGTAAGAGTTAATAATTCTGAAGCATCTTTAGGGTAATTCCTACTCTTTTTATTTTTAAAAATACCCGGTTGGAACATGCTGCTAATTAAACGAAGATCTACAGATGGCATTTACGCTTTTGCTTCGTAACAAAAAGGATCTGCAATCAGTTTTATGGAAGATTACCTAAAGAGGAATATTACTGTAAATCAATGACAAAAAATATTAGGCACTGCCCTTCTCCAGGAGAGAATGTGTATCCTCGGGATTCTTGCACTGACACCTAATGTAATAAATACTTTAAGGTGAATCTTAAATAATAGCCTCAGGGTTTCAACCCGTAAAGATTCACTGTTAGTATTCACCAAAAACTCCAGTATTCAGCACTCAGCCAACAAAGGACAGCAAATAATTCCCAGCAGCATAAATAACGGGAAAGCTACCTTGGGCTTTGTTTTTGTTATGTAAAATGCATTAAAGTGACTCATCCACTTAAGGATTACCTACTCTTAGACGCTTTAAAGTAGCTTCAAGAACCAAAATAAATTCTTTCCCAGAATGCCGGATAGGTTATTCAGTGCATTTAAAAATGTGTATATATTTATATGTGCCACTCACTTTGACTCTATTTTGCAGCCTAAGAAAGGAGAGAATTACTATTTTTCATTCCTTTCCTGCCGTATGATTAGAGAGCTACCTCTAAATCCTCGATTTCCAGAATAGCAGCGAGGTTTTCTTTTTAATTATTTATTTAAAAGTTATTTTAGAAACGTTAAAAATAAGAGAAAATTGCTGGAGGCTCTTGAAACAGTCCCTCCCTCAAAAAGTAGGGTCTACTCATTCTAAGAACAGGAACCGCGTGTCTGTGGGCACTTAGATGCTTCAAATAACGGGTTTGGAAGGTCGGATCGCGTGGCCCCAGTACCGCGAGCCCCCTGGGTGCACAGCCCGCTCTGCCGCTGTGCTAAGCACGCTTCTGCTCAGAAAGGCTGTCAAGTGCACCCAGCGATTTGGGATCTGAACGAGTTTGGGCAGTACAGCAATTAGCATCTTCGAGGCCAAATGCGGGAGAAGTGCACGCTACCCTGGCAAGCCTGAAATTACCTATTTGTAAAATACCCAATCAAAGCACAACTTTGTAGTGAACTGGTTGGATGACAGCGGGTATCCGGTTGGAAACTTTTCCCCCTGCTACAGCTCAACTCCAAGGCCAGGGGATCCTCTGAGAGATGGGCTGAGGCGCTCCGAGACGTCGGCGGACGTTTCCCGGGACGGCCCGGCCCCGGCGCCCGGCCGGGTGCGCATTCCAGCGGCGAGCCGCGCGCTCCTCCCGCCCGGCCTCTCGGATCCCAGCCCGGCTCGCTGCGCTCGCTCCCTACCCCCACGGGCAGGACAGCCCCGCAACTCGGGACCGACCCCGTTCCAGCCCCCGCGGCACCGCTCGGCCGGCGCTCCCCGCCCTGCCCGGCCCGCCGACTTACGTGACGGCCGAAGGGAACGGCTCCTCCGACGAGGGGCCGATCAGCAAAGACTGGAAAAGTGTCAGAGCCAAGGCCAGCAGGCAGCCAGCAGCCATCTTCGCGATCGAAGATCAGTCCCCTCCCTGCCCACTCGGGGCGAGGGACGGTGCTGGAACCGCGGGCGAGGAGAAGGACCCGCTCTGCTGCCCGGACCGCGGGCGTCTGCAGGGCCGGCGCGCCCGGGGCCGCAGGCGTGGAGTCGCCGGGGCGGCGCGGACGAAGCCGGCGCCGGGGAAGGGGCGGTGGCGGGCGGACCCACTAGCGCGCGGCCGCTGCTCCGCGCCGCGGCTGCCTGGCCTCCGCCGCCATCAAGGGCGACTTTGGAAACAGACCCCGGCGAGCCCGCCGGCGCTCGCGCGCTCTCGCTCTCCCGCTCGGTGGCCTCCCTGATTTATCCCGCTGATTGCCGAGGGAAGCGGGAGGCGGAGGCGGGGGCGGAGGAGGGGTGACGGCGCCGGAGGGGCGGGGGTGGATGCTGGAAGCGGGGAATGGCAGGCGGAGAGACTCGTGGAGGAGAGAGGCTCCGTCTGGCTTCTCCGGGCAAGTCGCAGGGAGGCGGCTGGGGGTGGGCAGCGGGAGGGCCGGGCGTCAGAGCAGCCGGGCGGGGACGGGCCGGGAGCAGCCCTCCATACAAGGCAGAAAGGAACTCCCCAACTCGGCGCCGGCTCGCTCCCGCCGCCCCGCGTGCGGAGGGGGAGCGGACCAGCCCCGCGGGGCTCCCGGGGGACAGCCAGCCGCCCAGCGGGCATCCGCGGGCTGCAAGGGCTCCAGCCGAGCACTTGGCTCGCGTCTTGGGGGTTATTTTTGCACTTGCGGGCAGCGTGCCCCCAGCCCTTCTCCCAGGCGCAGAATCCGCTGCCTGCCTAGGAATCGTGAAGTGATTTGACAACAAATGTAGGAGGGGTTTGTATTGCATTTGAGGCACCACTATTGACTCTCTACCAGGTGGCACTGTTTGCCCGGGTGTGCCAGAGGTTAGAGCCTCTGGCGGGGCTGGGGTGCTAATTGTGCCAGGCGCCCCACGCCCAGGTATGGCTCTGCTCACCTGGCGGAGGACAGAGCCTGGGAGGCCAGGCTGGGGACAGACAGAAAAGGACCTGATGCTGTCAAATCTTCCCAGTCCTGTGGTTGAGTAGGACGGAGGAGTGCAGGGACGGATTCTCCTTCTAGGGAGGACAGTGCCTCGAAATGGGCTTTGTAACAACACCCTAGTTGCGACTGGCTCCAAAAGGCTCTGGCCACTGGCCTGCCCAGCCTGGCAAGATTGCCGCAGGGTGAGTTCACTTTTGTCAACGTGAAGGCATGAAAAGGGTACGCAGCAGGAACAGGTGGCACTCTGAGAAATGCGTCTGAAATGTAGAGGAGGAATTAAGGGAGGGGCAGAGAGCTGGGGAGTAGCTGTACCAGGCTGGTTTCACCTCCACCCTCAAGAGAAGCAGTGGCAGGGAGCGCGCGGGCCTTCTCGCACAGAGAGCGGGACTCGGTGATTAGGCCTCTCCCGCCCAGCGCGGGCCTCATTTGAGGAGGCACCTGATGGGCCAAGGGTAGAAATGGCTCCTTGAACACCTTAGATTCTTAAGCTCCCTCTGGAAGTGTATGAGAAGATTTTTGACGTAAAGTGGAAAGAACACAATTCATGATGACCACCCTGTATATGAGAAAAATCTGTAATTCGGAGGTGACTGAGAGATTTTTAATTAGTCCTTCCTTAGTTCCTGGAGGAGCTTATGAAAGAAACAAGATCCTTATTAATTCGAAATTGATTTTCCAGCTCTCTGAAGGCAACCTCCCAAAACAAAGACTAATGATGATGATGATAATAATAACTGGCCAAATTTTAAAAGTGTATGTGATTTTATGATGATTAGCCCAGGGATTTTTTTCCTTTCCTCTTATCTCTTTTTTATGCTTTATTTGTTTTCTTTACGTTCTCTGCATCTCTATCTTGCTCTTTGTTTCTTTCTTCCTACTCTGAGTGGCCTCACAAAAGGCACCCCACCGTGACTTAACTTAGTTTGTTTTTTGCTGGACACAGAGAGTGGGGCAGCAGGAGCTGGGCAGATGAGGGATGAAGTGGGATGTAATGGGATTGAGAACTAGAGCTCAGGAGGGTGGTTTATATCACTGAAGATAGCTTCCCACTCCAAAATTAGATAACCAAATAGTCAAATCCATCATTTCTTCAATTTTTAATGATTCAAAAGCAGATTTTCTTCCCCAGCGTGAAGATTAAGAAGAGCAGAATTAGATGCCCATTATTGTCTATGTGATATGTTGGTATCGTAATAGCCTCACAACATAAAAATATCATTATAATATATTCTGTCAATTATTTCAACAACGATTCCAGTCTTCCTACCATGGTACATCGTTTCCAATTTTTTTATCTTTGGGAGAAAAGGCTTAAAGAATAAAAGAATGTAATAAACTTCTAGAGAAGGTAAGTCAGCCTTCATTATTAACTTTGTTGGCCTTTGAGCCAAATCTCAATTTCTTTGGATCACTCTGATGAAGCAATGTGTTCTCCAATATCTGAAGGTGTTGAAGAAAGATATTGCTTCTACAATTCTTACTGACAGCGTAGCTTATCAACTGTGAGCCTAAATCATTGTTTAATATCCTGTTGCGAGGTTTGCTAGTAATTGCTTTTTATCAATCTAAACCTTTTTAATGAGGATATTCAAAATGTGCTTTTTATTTCTTATGTATGACAGCTGAAAGTCATTCCTACAACATAGCATTATGTTTCTGTTGGATCAACTACAGCCATAACAATGCATTTTGGGGGTGCTTAGTCCTGTTATTTTGGAAAATCTCTTAAAAATCAGATCATATCCCATTAATTTTAATAAATTTTTTAAATCACCAATATTTGCCATTCAAGATAAAATGTTTACAAATCATAAGGACTCATAAGGTTAACTTGTATTACAGTAAATGATGCAAATGTGCAGAATATACAGTAAATATATTATAGGCTACAAATGAACAAGAAGTCACAACTCAATATTTACTATTCATCTAAGAGGAAATATTTTAATTAGAAAGTTAGTGAAGTACTGCAGGAGATTTTTGTACTTAATCATTTCTCAAAGAAAATTTAAAGAAGATTTCCTTCATAGAAAACACTGACTTATTTACAACAGAATTATAATTGGTAACTTTTGGTTAACTCTCAATTTTTATTTCATAGAAATGTTTAATTCATATATATTTCATTTTTGTTAATTAAAAATGAACAAAGAATATTAAGAACTTAATAGCCATGAACTGTTCATTCTTACTTCCTTTTTGTTTTAGGTTATACTATGAGTATTGGTAGTGTAAAATTCTTTTATTGTATTTTCATACGAACATAGGTATATATAAGCGTGTCTTTCTGTGATTTTTTTCAGTAAATCAAATCTAATTTCTTCAACATTTTTCCTGAAAGAAATGAGACAAAATAACCAACTGAAATGGTTTTAATTTCTTTTTTGCTCTCAAATACAGATAGACATACACAAACACTGAAACTGAAATTATTGCTCTTGGCCAAAAAAGTTGAAAAGGCAATAATTAATTTTCTAAGTTTTTTGCATACCTTAAGAAAACAAAGGTGAAAATGTTGACCAAGGGCTGTATTTGCTTATATGTATATAGGAGTATATGACTTGTCTCTGAGATAGACACACAGTAAGAGTCGTAATCAGAAATACTTGTGAGTTGAGGCAGTAGCATGCTTCAGTGCACTCACAGATGTGTGCCACAGAAAGCTAAAATTAAAGACAAATGGACAGAAAGCTGCAACTATCTTATCTCCTTGGGGAATACTTTCAGGAGCCAGGAATAAGAAAGCAAGCAACTGAGAAGTATCAATGCCCAGGAGAATGGTTAAAGGATGTGTAGAGATTTTAAAGTCACAGTTTATATTCAGTATTTTTAAAGTAAAGGCACATCGAGGCCTTCATAAAAAAACAGCATGGAACATAAACTATCCTAAACTAAGAAACATGCTCAGATATTTCCTACAAACAACACAAATATTTAGGAGAAATTTTTCTGTGGCCCGAGTAATATTGACTGATATAGCATTAAACTTTTGAGGAAAGAAATACCTTTTCTAAATGGGCAAAAAATAACATTAAACAAGTATATACTGGAAACTTATTATTTGTTGATCAGAGTCCTATATTGGCAAACTTACACTAATTTAAGTATTTAGAAAAATTAGCTATTATATTTAAAAATACCATCGTATCTTCAACCAAGCAATAGCTTTTATGTTATTCTATTTTGGATCTCTGCTAATCATAGAAGTTTTCATTCAATTCCTTTTTCTTGTTTTATTTTTGCTGTTCTTTTGTCCTCTTTCCCATTAAACACAAACACATCTCAGAAAAAAATCAGGGCCTAAAACATGACTTCCCATAAAAAACAAAATTCTGTTTAACTGTAAAATCTGAATTTCATGGTATGATCCATCCTCACTCAATAAATAGAGCTAGAAGGTTTTTTAATCTGTAAGTTACAGCAAAAAATATATGGAATCTATTTATTTAGGCCCCCATAGACAAAGGGGAGTAGAGAATTCAGTTATTTATTCACATATATTCACCAGCAAAGGAAAATGCAACGGGAAGTGGTTAGTAAGAGGTAGATAGTAAATATTGAAATGGCAGAAATGAATAACTGTTGACATTCTTTCCAGGTTTTTGAATTTTATGGGTTAGCCTTCCATGAGAGGGGAAGAAAGAGATCATCTATTGATATTATTTTTCTGATATTAGGTTTTTCAGATTCCTTTAAGATAGTAAAATACCATTATAACCTAACGTATTTCTATGAGATTTTGGATATGTTATAGGTCAAATTTACCTTCTGAATAATATAACTCATTGCAGTAGGCTACTGATAGTATAGCCTGTTAGATGGATGCCTTTAGAAGCACTACAGAGTAGTGTTGCTAGGGCTTCTCCTTCTGCGTGGTAATGAGCATGGAAAAAAAAGTAAGAGAGCAATGATTTTATTTTTTTAGTCACATATTTTAGATTTATATGATTAAAATATCTACCATTAATACAAAGAATACTTGCATATCTGGACATACCAGTGAACTTGCAGTTAAAATTCTATATTCTATTGATAGATGAATAAAATAGAGATCATGTTATTGTCATCTATCACAGTTGGGAGACGTAAACTTTTAAGTGTGATATTTGGAAATATTTGAAAATCAATATAGAGCAAATATTATCCAGTAATAGTATTTTCTTCAAGATATACAAGGTAACAGGGTATAATTCCTAAGGGTTCCTGATAATTTGGGGAAAAAATACTGTGATACCTGATCACTGAAGGATATTGTGTGCTGTATAATGTTCGATCATGTTTTTATAATCACATTAATAGTAGTTCCACCTTGCATACCTTTAAAACTAAGAGCAGAAATTTAAACAAGTCTGTTCTAAATATAGCTTGTGTTGCCTACAATTGCAATTTATATATAATTATTTTCTTTTTCTTATTTACAATTCTTTAAATTTTACTGTAGGGTGACCCATTCTTTAAGAACATGATTCTCTCAGAATGTCCATAGTCAGCCAGAAGAAAAAAATTGATTCAATAGATTTGCCAACCTGGGTGAAGATGGTGCAAAGTAAAGCAATGGCTAAGTCTTGAGTTTCAAGGTGAGCGTTTTTATTACCTGGATATTGCTGCAAGTCTTTGTGTTACACAGAGAGCAACCTGTCTTGTCCCAAGATGTCATTCACTTTTGTGGATATATTTTATATTGTCAGGATACTGGCAGATTAAGTTTTAGTTAGTTTAAACCAAACAACCAAATGGATATCAAATGTATAACTCCAAAATGAAGATGATTGTGTTTATTATATTTTCATAACATTTAATAACTTAGCTGTCATTAATAATGATCTTAACTTTAATTATACCATTTTACATATGATTAGCAATCATTATTTGTAACAAGAACAAGCATGTTTTTGGTTGGAGAGCTGTGTATATTCTTCTGTCTCTGTGTCTTTCTCTGTTAGTATCTGAAAATTCCTTATACTCAAGACTTGATGCTTTTCAAAAAATTATTACAGTGCTTTTGGACTTCCTATTAATATATATTGCTTTAAATATACATTTCCTTTAAACTTTATTTTTATTCTCAAAATATGTAAAACTTTTCCCTTTCAACAAAATACTTATCCAAGACAAACTGTCACCATAAACCCAGTTACAACACTGGGTCCACACTTCAAGCCTTAACAAATGCCCATGGCTCATCAGTGTTCAGCAACAGAACCCAGTTCTGCCATTTTCCCTTTTCTTTCTCAAGTTAACCAGCTAGCCGACTCCGCCCCTTCTCCACCCCTTCTTTTGATCGTTTTCTTCTCTAACAGGCAATAGTTGACTGTCTGTAACATGTTACCAAAAGAGGCACTTTTTAAATAGTGAGAGAAAAGGAAGTAGAATAAGTAGGGAAGACAAAGAGAAATTATCCAGAGTAGAGACAAATGGAAACATGAAGGGCACCTACATGAAGGAAAAGATGGGTTTGTTCATATAACACAGATAAACGCAATGCAAAGAAGAGGAAAACAGCAAGAAACATGAAGGCCAAGACTGTCTGAAAGAAACTAGTAGCATAAATGAGGCAACGAAGTAGGGCAACTCAATTTTCTTCACTATCCAATTGACTAGAATTTTTATTGTTAAGTAAATATAATACATAATCTTCAATATCTCCTGATTTTGCAGAAAATATGAATAATTGTTTTAGGTCCTTTTTCTAATTTAAAAGTACAATGGCTTGCATGATGTTAATATTTAACCACTTTTTTTAAATCAAAAAAGTAAATGTTATTTAAAGCTGTATGTCAGATGCAACTACTATAACATAAGTTTGCAGATTCCCTATGCATTTGATATACCCAGAGACGCAAATATGATCACTTGACAGGAAGAATTTTTATATGAAAAAGGAAAAACATCATACTCTAAATCTATTTCATATAAAATATTGATTTGTATATAACAAGATTTTTTTAATAGTAAATCACTCGGGAACTGTAATGAACCTTCATTCTTTTCTTTTTCAACCTTCAGAACCACTTCTTTCTCCCTATTCCTTTTTTCAGAAAAATTCATGAACAACAATAGGAAGGTGTGAATGGGATTAGATGGAAAGGGCAACAGTGACTTAGCTGCTTCAATGACTTTGTTCTCACCTGGAAAATTGTTCACATTTAGAAAATGTTCAGGAACCCTGGACTAAGTATCATCTGTCTCAGGCTCCTTCCCATGTGTTAACATCATTTTGTTCTTAATAAGAAACTCATCTTAGGCCTGCTTCAAATACTCAAATTCATGATCCCAGGTTTTCTGTTGGCTGTTGAAAGCATTAGAAACTTCTTCCTACCTACAGATAAGTATGCTGACATGCAGTGGTGTGTTAGAAATGGCACAGACATATCTAACTACAAAACTTAGTTATGGCGTTTATAAAGGAGCAAAGTTGGGATTTGAAGCTACACACCTTCCTCAGGTACCCTCTTAACTGCTGTGCCATGTGGTCTTCCTCTTGCTCTGATATTTAGTAGCTCAGAGAGGTAGGCTGAGTCACTTAGCCTTCCTGAGCCTCAGTTTTCAATTTTTAAAAAATGGAAATAATGCTATGATAGAAGGGTTTTTTTTTCAATTTGTTCTTTTTAACAGCTTTATTGATATATAATATGCATGCCATACATTTCACCCATTGAAAGTGTACATTCCAATGGCTTTTAGTATTACAGAAAGATTTTCACTATTATTTAAAAAGATCAACCATTGCACATTTAAACTGAGATAATATTTGATAAGACCTTACGTGTATTGGCTATGTAGGCATGTGCCAAATAGCAATTCAACTTAACATTAATGTTACGCAAATTTTAATGACTTTGACACTAAAGTCATACTGATTACTAATGATCAGGGTTTTTTTCCATATATGAAACCTTAGTCGCTGTCCACCCTATGCAATTAATCACTATAAAAAGCTTGCATTGAAACTTACATGACAAAAATAATCATTTGAGTCTCATGATAGATTCATATAAAATCAATAAAATTATAATTCAGATTGGCACATGTACCTATTTCTTAATTTGTATCGTTTGTACCATTTATGTATATGCACGAAGTTTATTTTGTCATCTTTTTACTCGCACAATGAGAACAGTGTTTGTTATTGAAGTAAGTGAGGCTGTAAATGGCATTTGCATTCATCAGCCACATCAACTCTGCTTCTACATTTAATCACTGGCTAGAGGTATTTATTGCTTCATGTACTGTTCTTCCATAAACAGCAATACCTCAGTAAGACACCTTCATACTACTGATTATTTTTTCTTTCAATGGAGATCAGAAAAACAGTAACATTTTACAGAAATAAATATTCTCACCTTGATCAAGTAAGAAGCTTTAAGAAAGTGAATATGACAATACCAAATAAATCAGATCAATAAAGTCTATAACTAAATGTATTTCATTTTTAATATCTTCTATTAGATTTTCAAATGTACAAATATGAGAAGAATGTATCATTTTATTTCTCAGTGAAATATTAAGAGAACTACCTGATTTTAGTGCTTTCTCTTAAGAGAATTTTTAAAAATGTAAGTAAAAATATTTTCTAAAAACTATGATAGTGATAGTAATCACCAACATGCAATTACTGACTTATAACGTGTTCCAAATGATTATTTTTATATCAGTGTTTTGGAACACAGGCTGCATTTTCTCATAGAAAAAAAATGTGGATTTTAATTAGAACCTATGCATGCATTCAAATTTCTACTTAGTTTTAATTACTGGTTCTAGAATCACCATTTCTAGTTATAGAGTCTAATAGGCTTCAAATAATATTTAAATTATTTTTTTAATATATAGATTAATAACCTTGGAAATATCTCTCCATTGATGGGAGTTGATGGTCATCATTTAATTTCATTGATTGATCAAGAGTGATTTATTGTATATCATTGAGAAAAAAAGCCAAATTCTCTGTTTCGCACATGTGGCATATATATGTAAATGCATAATGAAAACCTAAAGAACTCACCATATTGTCTGATACAAACTAGAAATTTAGTTGTATGTCTTTATTTATTCATTTGTACATTTGTTCTTTATGCTTTCTGTCAGTTATCTATTCATTTGGTATTAATTATATAGTCATTTGTTGTTAAATAAGAGCTGAACATTCTGATGGGAATCATGAGCTTCATAAATTTATAAATATTTCTACTTGCTACCCAGAAATTGGGGTAAATGTGTGTGTTTGTATATTATATGTAAATGCCTATATGAGACATCGATTTGTTTTCCAGTCCTAGGATATGTGATGCCCTTTGTTATTAAAAAGAAAAGTTTTAAAACTGGAATCTTGTGTCCAGAATTCTAAGTTAAGACCCTTATAAATTGCAGTGCTGTTGGGAATGTAATTTAGAATGGGGCAGCTGCTTTGGAATAGATTAAATGTAGAGTTACCATATGATCCTGCAATTCCACTCCTAGGATATTTACCCAAGACAGATGAAAACATGGGTTCACACAAAAACACCTGCATGGTCACAGAAACAATGTTCATAACAGTAGAAAAAGTCATATGTTCATCAACTGAAGAAAGGATAAATAATAATGTGGTATATATCCATTCAGTGGACTATTATTTACCAATAAAAGTGAATGAATTACTGATGCATACTACAACATGAATGAACCTTTAAAACATGTCAAGTGAAAGAAGCCATTCATGAAAGACTACATATTGTGTAATTCTATTTATATGAAATGTCCAGACTAGGCAAATCCACGTAGATAAAGAAAGTAGATTAGTATTTGCCTAGGGCTTGGGTGGGGTATTGGGGGAAATGGGGGAGTGACTGCTAATAGGTATGGGGTTTCTTTCAGGGGTGATAATATGTTCTAAGGTTGATTGTGTTGATGGTTGCACAACTTGTAAATATATTGAAAAACACTGAATTGTACACTTTAAATGGTACAATTATTACTACTAGACTACAAATCTTTTGGACTATGTTGCCTTTAATTATATAGCTGACTACTGAAGAATAAAAGACAAGTAGGTGAATAAGCCAAAAACATTATGTGCAAGAAAAATTAATCAAATTTTGGTATTGTGTGTGTTTAAAGTAAACTATTATGACTGAAATATGACCCTTATCTTCCTAAGCGTTAGGATTGATTCCTGGGAAGGCTAGATTTGTAGAGATGGGGGTTTGTCCTGTTCTACGCAGTTTCAAAGGATGTATGCAGCATTGGAAAAGTGAGACAGAGTCTGGACTGAGGTGTGGCTGGTAGAAAATAACAGGAGAAGGCTATGGTTGTAACTTTGAAGCTACAGAGCCACCCATGCATATTAGTGGCTCTCCAGCTTGGACATGCATTACCAATACCTAGAAGACCTGTTAAAACACAGATCACTGGTCCCCAAGGCCTAGTTTCTGATTCTGTAGGTCCAGGTGGGGCCCAAGAATGTACATGTCTAACAAATTTGCAAGTGTACTGATTCTGCTGGTCAGGGGACTACATTTTAAGAACTACTTGTATATTTGTGTGTTATTCATAAAGTGAATGTGTATGAATGGGAGATGATGGGAGGTGGGCTAAGAAAAAGAAAAGAATAATGTGAAAGGATGCTTGAGACCATGAATTCGAGACCAGCCTGGGCAACATAACAAGATCTCATCTCTACAAAAAATTTTAACATTAGCCCAGCTTGGTAGCACACACCTGTAGTCCCAGCTACTCCGAAGACTGAGGAAGACCACTTGAGCCCAGGAGTTTGAGGGTGCCGTGAGCTATGATGCACTTCACTCTAGCCTGGGCAACAGAGTAAGACACTGTCTCAAAAAAACGAAGTGATACATTGGATACAAATTTGTAAGTCAATAAACTAACCTAGATCAAAGCTTCTAACACTGGGAATCATCTTGGTACATGGTGGGAATGGTGATTCAGTGAGGTGAGTATTATTATCAGGTGTTACTGTTCACATCAATTTCTGAGTTAAACTGCCTGTCAGATCTGCTGCTTCCTTTTATGTGTAAAGGCCACTAATATTGGCATATGCAACACGTGAGGCCAAGGCGGAAGTCTGCTCTTCAGTGTGAAAGTTGGGTTGTGTCAAAGACCTCATTCTTCCCAAAACATGTATCCCTCAAGGCCATCTTCCTCCCCTTCTTGGTTTAAAATTCTATTTATTATCAAAGTTATAACATCAGGTTGTTTAAGAAATACTTTCAATACACACGCCATCTAGACAGAAGCATCCCTCCCATAAACGCATTAGTATCCATTTGCCATTATTAGGTATTAGCTATTATCTTGGAAGGAGATTTCCAGGCTATGTGAAAAGTTATTTTAGTTTTGATGATAAATCAGTATGGATTTAACTCAATGCAAACATTTCACTCTGAAATTGAATGATAATGATATTTTATTTAATTTACCATGAAATAAATTAGAAAGAATAATCAGCAAGAAAATGTTATTAATAAAGATTAAACATAATCTTAGCTGTTCTTCAAGTCTACTTTATGTGACATTAAACAATAATTTTATTCATTTTCGCTATTTCAAGTAAGACAACTTCATAAGGGTCACAGAATCCTTTCAGAGAACACAAGCAAAAAATAAACAAAACTCTTTATTTTGGTTAACAATAGGAATTGGGCTTAGTGCCTCGGGCAGAAAAATCATCTGGGTACTCCAAAGAAAATATGGCTTTAGAAAGAAAAATAATTCAATAGAGAACGTATAGAATTGTAATTCAGCCTTCCTCTCTTTTCAATTCCCTGAGATGTCCAAGGCAATCTGTATAATCTGGAGACAGATGCTTGAGTGCTTTATTTCTATTATGTCAACTAATATGGATAAACAGATAGGAGCAAGACTGAAGAGACTGGTAAATACATGAATTAGGTGACTATAAGACTTATCATTTTCAATCAGAATTTTGTAAACCTAATGACTTTTGAAAACCATTTCTAAAGCCAAATTTATATATGTGATATTTTACTTTACAGGAAACACTACATTGTGATTATAAATGTTAGATAATTCACTATTATATTCAGAATCAGATTGTGTGAACTGGCAAGCCCATTATTGGGTTTAAATTAAAGCATAAGCAACATTATTAGACTACTTTTATACCATTAAGGAAATCAAGCCCCTGAAATGATATGGCCCTTTTAGTAATAATTTATAAAATTAAATGGCTTAATTCTTATCATGATATGTTCAATATTTTCAAATGTTATCACCTCCTAGAATTTGGTTCTAATTATACTACTTTTACATAAAACAATAATACTGTCATAAATAATCATTTTAAAAAATTTTCTAATTTAATACAAAAATACTTTCTGCCTTAGAGTTGATTTGACAAGATTATATTCACACATACTTTAATATAACGAAAACCCTTAAAAATAAAAGTCAATTGAGTATCATGCTAAATTATATCAAACAACGTATTTTATCTAGTTCTTACCTTTAAATAAATATTCAACAGACTATGCAACAAAAGTAGGCATTTCTATATCTAAGAAGCTGCAAATTTTAGCACTGATTAAAATAGTCTCATAACTAATTATTTATATACTCATGTTACAGTTTTCATAAATTTTAGTATTAGATTATTAAGTATGAAATGTCCAATTTCCTTAAGCACTAAGTTTAACAGTTGATATCTCTGATATTTCACTTTGACACTTCTTGTTTTGTTTACTTTTTATTGTGAAGGTACATCCTCAGTCTTTCAAACACAAGTTTTGGCTTGTGATTATCTTTCAAAGAAATTTTTTAGAGCAATATTTGTGAAACCATGGATAAGTCAAAAACTCGTGTTATTTTCAAATATGAGTTCCGTCACGGAACCAATGCAGCACAGACAGCTCGAAATATCAACGGAGTGTTTGGGAAGGATGTGGCTAATGAATGCACAGTACATCGATGGTTTGAGAAGTTCTGTTCTGGTGAGTTTAATCTTGAACATGAGCCACATGGGCGACCTGAGACCAAGGTGGCTAATGATGAGCTGAGAGCAGTAGTGGAAGTGAAACCATCTCAACCTACGTGTGAATTAGCAGCGTTACTATTCCAACAATATTGGACCGTTGGAAACAAGTTGACAAGGTAAAGAAGCTGGATAGATGGGTTCCACATGAATTAAACATGTTGGAAGAGAAATCGTCTCAAAGCTTGCCTTTCTTTGCTGTCACCACATAAAGGCAAACCATTTTTACACTGTATTGTTACTTATGATGAAAAATGGATTCTTTTTGATAATCACAGGCATTCGGCACAATGATTGAATAAAGATGAAGTGCCAAAACACAGTCCAAAACCGAATGTTCATCAAAAAAAAACTAATCGTGTCTATTTGGTGGTTTACTGCGGTGTTATCCACTACAGCTTCATGAAACCTGGTCAATCAGTTACAGCGGATGTCTACTGCAACCAACTGTACAAAATGAGGAGGATGCTTGAGATTAAGCAGCTGAGATTGGTCAATATAGACAAGCCAATCCTACTGCAAGACAATACAAGACCACATGTCACCCAAGCAATGCTCCTCAAACTACAGAGGCTGGACTTGGAAACTTTGTTATCCACCGTATTCACCAGACCTTGCACCAACTGACTACCACTTCTTCCAGGCTTTGGACCACTTCTTGCAAGGAAAACTATTCAATTCTCAACAAGCTGTGAAAAACACCTTTTGCAGTTTCATTGACACTTGGTCTCCAGGCTTCATCACTGCTGGCATAAGCAAACCACCGTTAAGATGGCAAAACTCTGTCAACAGTTTAGGTGAATACTTTGATTAATTGTACTGCTTGTTTGAGATATAATAAAGTACATTTTTTATTTGAAATCAGACATTTCATATTTGATGATGTAATATTTTTAATAGGGGAAAGATAAAACCTAAAGGTATTTTTAAAAAAGGCTTTAAGATTGAGATTTTTTTTCTGATCATATAGGTAATTCTATATTAGGTAAACATTGATGTATGTGACAAATAAACCCTTAAATATTGATATTTTAACATACAAGAAAATTAGGTTTTGCTTACTTAATAGTAATGCAGTCTTGCTTGGCACCAGGCAAATTTCTTCTGGTGGTAATTCAAAGAACCAGGCTCTTTCCTTTTTGTGGCTCCTCTGTCTCTAAGGCCCTAGAGTCCTTTGCACATAGACAAAAAGGAAAAAGAGTGACTGGACGAGGAATATCCACTTCTTAATAGCTTGAAGCATATCACATCTATACTTATTCCCTCGGGATAAACTAATCATATGGCCCCACCCAGGGACAGAGTCTTGCTCCATCGCCCTAGGTGTCATCACAGCTCACTGCAACCTCAAACTGCTGGGCTCAAGTGATCCTCCTGCCTCAGTCTCTCAAGTAGCTGGGACTATAGGCACGTACCACCAAGCCCAGCTATTTTTTTCTATTTTTGGTAAAAAATAGAAATAGGGGTTTCATTCTTGCTCAGGCTGGTCTTGAACTCCTGACCTTAAGTAGTCCTCCCTCCTCAGCCTCCCAGAGTGGTAGGATTACAGGAATGACCTCCTGAATTAAAAGATAATAAATTTGTGTTGCCTTAAGCCACAACATTTTGGGTTATTTGTAACACCAGCAGCAATAGGAAACTAATGTGCCCTTTTGGGAGCTATACAGATTTTAGATCACAATCCCTATTATTGCAAATCTGGGGGACAGGAACTTTATATGCACTTTATATGACAGGAACTTTATATACACACACATGCATATATGTACATACACATATACACAGTTGCAGGTTTTTATTTTGAGGACAGGCTCATGTTTTGTTTTTTCTGTTCTTAAGAATAGAATTCTCTTAAAATTTAGAGGCTTCTGGTCTAATTATTTCCATCAGTACCAAGTTACAATCACCACAGTCAAAGTTCTTTCCTAGACATAATAAATATTAAAGTTGGCTTTACTTTTTTTCTTTCTTACTATTCTCTCTCCCTCTCCCCTTTTAATATTAGCTGCCTTAGGGCCATCTGAAATTTTAACATATTTGGGAGTAAAAAACTTAAACTAATATTTACCATAGGGTTGAATTTTTCATCCCATTCTTACATGAGCTCTTCTCTTCTCTTGTAAAACTTCATTAAGTCAAACAAGAAACACACAGTATCTTGCTATGGATTTAGTTCTATCTCTTTTTTTAGATAGAGTTATAGGTTTGGTAATCATGTAGTTTGCTTAGTAAGTTCTGCTGGTGACAATCTGACCAAATGTTTTGACCCTGTGTGACTTGAGTCTTTATCTGTCTAGACTGTTATATCAATTTATCTCTAGACTGTCTCCCAACCATGGAAACAATACCACATACTTTAGGTTTTTTTGTTCTGGTAACACCCAGTTCAAGGGATTAATTTATTTATTAGTTTGAGAATGTTAACTGTTGTTCCAAATAAACTCATATGTTTCAGTGGCTCAACAAAATGAGAATTTACTTCTCACTATAGTAATAGTACAATGTGGGGGATTCAATTTCTGTCAATCTTTGTGGCCCCAAGCTCCCTAAACCTCAGAGTGATCTGCAGAAGGGGACAGAGAGGTGAAAAAATGTCTTCTTTTTAAATGACCTTGCATAAAAACAATTCACAGAATTTCTGCTCACATTTCAATGGGGAGAACTAATCTCATGGTCTTGTCTAGGTCCATGGGTTCACCAAAGTCAATTCTATCCTATTGGAAAAGGGCTACATATGTTTTTGGACAGTTATCTGTACTTACTACTAATATCTATCATATATAGAACAGGTATTTTAAAAGTTTTCTTATTTGTAAAGGCTTTGCTTACTAGGACTATGTCCTCCGCCAGGATAGAAAACCACTGCTTTAGAGGTATCGTGCTGTGTCCTGGGATGTGGAGTATCAAGCACAAAAATGGTGCTTGGTACTCAGATAAAGCTGAGTACCAAGATAAAGGTCAGGAACACAAACCTACCATTTGCTAAGATCTATAATAAACCCAGGTAAAGAATACACACACACACACACACACACACACACACACACACACACACACAGTACAATGGCCCCTACCCTCTTGGACCTTAAAATTGGGTCAGGGAAAAGCACTAAACAAATACAATTAATTATGGAAATTGAGAAGTGCTATGGATGAAAAGTAAAAGGTACTAAGAAAAAGTTCAACAGCAAGACTTAATATTGATTGATGAGTTAATAAACAGTTTCTTGGAATCAGACATACATAAGGGGAATGATAACCAGGTGAAGAGTTGAAATCATTCCAGTAAAAGAAAAATCGTGTGAAGTTGAAGCAGATTTCCTGTTATGATAGAACGAGGTAGCTTGCAGGAGACCAAAGTTTCTTTTGAGAACAACTAGAAAAGTCACATAAAATATTTAACAGCATCAAAGGTCTGCTAAATCAGCCAGAGTAAAGGGGCCAGAAGTCTGGAGAAAAGGGAATTGTAGCAAGGTGAGCTAACATTCCTCAGCAAAGGCCTGAAAATGTGGGCTTTGCCTGGGCAAAAGGTCACTGCTGGAGGACAAAGAAATCAGAAGATGTTTCCGTGGTTTTGCAAGGCTGAAATAAAAGGGAAAAAAATGAGAAAACTGTGAGCACAGAATCTAATGAGGAGAAAGGTTTGGAG
The DNA here is from genome assembly GCA_963575035.1 of Avahi laniger. Lineage (NCBI taxonomy): Eukaryota > Metazoa > Chordata > Mammalia > Primates > Indriidae > Avahi > Avahi laniger. Next base: position 73,868 of record CAUYSK010019779.1, on the reverse strand, counting down.
AATTATGCCTGCCACATGGCCAGTTTAATAGGCTAAGAAGAAAGTTTCTGAATAGCACAGCAATTTTTTCGTAACTTCTCTGTGCCGAGCGGACAAGGATTAGAGTTCTGGATCTTTCATGAAAAGGGCTAAGATATACATTTAAAAGCCCTAGGTGTATGCTGTAGGTGAAGGAGAAATCCAGAAGTAGAAAAAATATTATCAAAACCTCACCCTGGAAGTCACTGATTATATTAAGGATGTCAGTCTCAATATATCTTCCTAGAGGAAGAAAGAGGAGGATAACATAATTTGAAATCTCGATGGATTTTTTTATGCCTAACATCCTACATTTAGTCATATATTCTAGACATGCTAAAAGACAGAATTACATGATCAAACATTTAGAAAACATCAGAATATAAGAATGGACATATAGCAATCCAATAAGAATGGATTTATAGCAATCCAATTAGTGGAGATAGCATACAAGGACATTAATTATGATTAAGGTGTTCAAGAAAAAAGAGAAAAATGTGGAGAAATAAATAAAAAGGCAGAAAATTTTGTCACAGAATTGAAAACTATTGAAAAAATAAAATATATATTTTAGAGCTAAAGAATAGCTGTGTTTAGTAGCAGATTAGACTTGCAAAAGATAAGTTTAGGGAATTGGAATACAGGTCTGTGGAAAATATCCAGACTATAGAGAAAAGAAAAAGAAAAATACAGAAAGTACATGATAAACATGTGAGACAGAATGGAAAGATCTAACATACATGTAATTGGAATCTTGCAGGGAGATGAGAGAGAGTAGAACAGAAGCAGAGAGTATGAGAATCTCTAAAAGTGATGAAAGATGCCAGGTCCAAAATTTAGGAAGTACTGTAAAACTCAGTATAAATAAAAAGAAAACCACATTTAAGCACATTGTAGTTGACCACTAAGTATTAATACCAGAAACAATAGAAAATTTTCAAAACGGTCCCCTATGAAACAAAAGGGCCAGAGGCAGGAAAGAGTTTATCCAATTCAAGGAAAAATTTTTAAAAGTCAGTGTTTTTAGACTTTAGTTAATAAAAATAGTAATAATGAAGCAGAGAAGTGACTCAAAGTAAGGCTGCAAAAGGAAGAAATAGGCAAAGTTATATTGAATCTTGTAGATTATGTTTAGGATTTTGGATTTTATCTTCAGGTAATGCAAAGTTTTAAAGGACTCAATAGGGGATTGACTTGATCAAATATGCACAATTAAAGTTTACTTTTGCAATTCTGAGGAGCATGGATGGGGAAGGGAAAGAAAAAGAGTGGAGAGGAGGAATCTGGTTACCATAACCAGAAGCAAAAGGCATTAAAACAAGACAGAAATACATTTGGCATAACTAGGGCCCAAGTTCAGAGAACAGCTACCAGCAAGGCTGTTTTGACCTCAGGTCTTTAAGTGGTGAGTGAGATCTTGTAAAAATGCCTCCGACTGGTAGTTGTTGGGATACTGACAGGACTGAAATTACTGAACAGGGTCCAAAGATCAAGGATCAAATCTGCAGATAATTGAAGTTTGCCCAGGTGAGGACCCAGGGAATTTGTTACTGCTCATATGCACTGAAATGATATTTTGTCCATTATTTTGTTACTTATCCATAAAATTTTAGAGATGTTGATGCTGCATATAGTCATAATAGGATAAAAAACTTTAACTGGCTCCATGGAAGTTAAGGAAACTAACAATCGAGCACTTCTTAGTTTCAGGCATTGTATTGTATGTTTTGTATATTTCCTCTTATTGAACTGTGACAGCGACCTCATAAAGAGGTCTCATTCCCCTTACAAAACTGAAAAAAATGCAGCTAAATTTAAGTAAGAAACAGAGATAAAGAAACTTATGTTGGCAGGCACAGCTACCAAATGCAGCTGGGAACAAACTGAAGTCACTGACTTTGAAGCCTGTGGTGTTTTCACTATATGCTGTTCTAGAAAACTCTTTAGATCTTTTTCACATCTTCATTCACACTTTCCCGTAAGGGCTGGGCTGGGGGTGGGGAATTTATGTTCTGTAAAAAGTTGGGTAGGGAAGGAAGTATAATGATCTGTACTGCCCCAAGTTGTAGGATCAAGGAGCAGGGTAATAATAGTAAAGATGAGTCAGTTTTAATGATTATTCTGATCATTTTTGTCCAACTTGGTGAGTCATGCATAATTTTATTTTATGATGACTTCTATTAACTGGAATAATAAAATGTTAATAAGCATATACAATTCCACAGAATAAGATCATCACAATGATAAAATAAATAAAACAAGAGATAGTTACGGTATATAATGACATTTTGGGGAAATATATAGAATCTTAGGACATTTCTTTGTAACAGTTTGTAATTGTCTCTGTGTACAAATATCTAAACTTGGCACTGCCCTCCCTGGGTTTTCAATTAAGACTGAACTGAAAATATGGAAGACAGTATTATCCAATTTTGTTCTTTAATGAAATATTATATAATGCATGGAAAATCCTATGCATCCCATAAGACATTGTTTCTTTGGGAAGAAAATGAAGATACTGAAGTATAGTAATGCACAGACATGCATTTCATAAAAGTGACTCAGTACTTTTGTTACAGATTCCAAGCTCAGCATCTCATGAGGGTTAACTAGTCTTAAGAAGAAGCAGGAAGCTATAGAATTTCTTAAAATGTGAACATAGAGATTCAGCTAGAATTTTAATCACATAGCTCCTTAAACAACTTGGCTGATTTCCATGAAATGGAGCAAAAATCCCCATAAACAATGTAGTTGTACTCTAAGAAACACAGAGGGAGGTTCATGGAAGCTTTGCCAGAAAGGCTAGGAAAAATCAATCAGTCATTATCTGGGGACCATGATGCTTGGACACTTTAAATAGCATGGGGTTAAGAAATCAGCCTGTCTTGAATCAAATTAATATCCCTGCTCTGCCACTTACCAAATGCATAACATTTTCAAGTTTATTGGATTTTATTTGCTACAGTTTAATAATGTAAAAAGTCAAAATAGTTCTGGAATCTATCACTTGGAGTTACTGTAATGTTTAAATGAGTTAATATATATAAACTGAGAATATTATCTAGAAAATTACAATCATATCATAATCATTAAATACTATATCATCACCATCATTATCATGATCATTTTAATGTTATTATTAATATGTCATCACGACTAATATTTTTCTGTTTTTTGCAACTTCCCCTTTGGGATTTCTATTTTGCTCAGACTACTTAACTACCTTGCTCAAACTATTTTATTTAAATAGTCATTATGTTTCCCCTTAATTTTCCCATGTTTTTTCTTTCTTTCTTTCTCCCTTCCTTCCTTTCTTTATAACTCTATATTTTAATTATTTTAGATTTAATATTTTATGCTTGCAAAATAATACTATAACAAATTATAAAGTATAATAAATAATCATAAGTAAAACACTGCCATACCCAGCACTGGGGTTAGGAAATAGGGTATTACCAGTACACCTTGGAAGTCCCTGCGTGCCCTACCCTGGTCCGATCACCCTTTCCCCTCGTTCACCATTAATTCATTAATATCTTGAACATGCTGCTTATCACTATTTTTAATCTATAAATATTCTTATCTTCTATGTCCATATTCCTAATCAATGTATTGTTAATGTTGCAGTCTTAAAACTTGAAGTAAAATTTTACTGTTTATAGGTTTCTATGTTTTATTTTTCCCCTCAAACTTCTGACTCCAAGGTAGATTCATGGAATCACACTGATTTCAGCTGTAGAGCATTCTTTTTTTTTTTTTTTGAGACAGATTCTTGCTCTTGTCTCTTGGTGTCTCTTGAGCTAGAGTACAGTGGCCTGTAGCCTCATGATAGCTCACTGCAACCTAAAACTCCCGGGCTCAAAAGACCCTCCTGTCTCTCAGCCTCCCAAATAGCTGGGAATATAGGCATATGCCACCACATCCAGCTAATTTTTTGTAGAGAGGAGGTTTCATTCTTGCTCAGGCTAGTCTAGGACTCCTGGCTCAAGCGGTCCTTCCCACCTTGGCCTCTCAAAGTGCTAGGATTACAAGTATGAGCCACTGAGCCCGGCCATGTAGAGCATTCATTTTTATTGCTGTCTAACATTCCAATATACAAATTCACCACAATTCACAGTAAGAATCTGGTTACTCCAGAGCCTCACTTACAATAGACAGTATCTCTCCCTTTTCTTTTCTGCTCCAGCAAAAGCTTAAAATGAAATTTACTTGGAATTCAGGACATGAGAATCTATAGCATTTTGCTAGGCCTGAAGACATGCATTGTTTTATCACAGTTAGTTAACAGTTTCATCTTTGAAACTTCCATTTCTTTTACAACTATGGTAGATGAGAATATTGGAAGCAAAAGTTTCAGGAACATAATTGGCCCACCCATGGTCAAGCACATAAAAAAACCCACAAAAAACAAAAGATATAACACAGTGAGCTATTGTGGCTAGACGGTTGAAAACATGTCATCTCTGTTGAACAAATTACTCTGTGAAGATGTTGACAAGCTGAAAGATAGTCGCTATAGAAAGGTTAGGGATCAAGGATACAGAAATTAAATTCCTCCACCTCAATTCTTGGAAATGGTATCGAGTCATGCTGACAGAGGTTGTTGTGGAGGCTGACTTGTCTCAGACAGTTTGTGTTCTGTGGCTATGTAATTCCAATGACAATGCTTAAAAAAAATCACATTAAATAATTTGTACTTTTTTCTGTTAAAACTATCTGCATAGGCTTATATAATGTGTTTCTAATAAGTAAATGCATAATGAAGAACAAATGTATTTCAGTATATTTAAGATTCTTTTTGACAGAAATTTCTATGGTTTTCTGTAAGTATAAAGTTTGGTCCCCTAAGCAAAATTTTGAGAGGGATTCTTGGGCTTTGATAATTGCAATATACCAGGTTTTTTTTTTTTTTTTTTTTTTTTTTTTGAGACAGAGTCTCACTCTTTTGCCTGGGTTAGAGTGCAGTGGCGTCCTAGCTCACAGCAACCTCAAACTCCTGGGCTCAAGCGATTCTACTGCCTCTGCCTCCTGAGTAGCTGGGACTACAGGCATGTGCCACCATGCCCGGCTAATTTTTTCTATATGTTTTTAGTTGTCTGATCAATTTCTTTCTATTTTTAGTAGAGATGGGTGTCTCGCTCTTGCTCAGGCTGGTTTTGAACTCCTGAGCTCAAACAATCCGCCAGCCTTGGCCTCCCAGAGAACTAGGATTACAGGCATGAGCCACCGCGCCCGGCCTATACCAGGTTTTTAATGGAGAAAGTTAAAGTCATTCTCTCTCTCTCCATATATATATACACACACACACACACATATATATGTATATAAATGTGGGGGGTGGGTAGATGAAGATTGCTTGGGAAGCAAGAAGTCTTGCAAAAATTGTCAAGCCTACAGAAATTCCATTTGGGCTGCCAAATTTGCATTAGTCCCACCCACAGTTTGAAATGTCACCCCACCCTCTCTTTGCCATCTGCATCACCACCTACTGATTCCTATGTCTCTAGTCTTAGAGAACAGAAGCATCTGCCTATGACAGGCACATTCAGACTTGCCCCTCAAACACGGATTCAAAGGGAAAATCAAAAAGATTTATTAGAGTAGAATCAGAATACATATATATTTTTAGAGTCAAAACTTTACCATCATAAGGTTTTTGGCCTGGTTTCTTTTCCCCTAATTTCCTCTACTTTATAAGCATACTAAAGGAGGACATTTTAAGACATATCTAAAATTCCTTTGATGGATTAGTAACACACAACCTGTACGAAATTCTTCACCTGTTGCTAATTAAATGATGCCGCTATTTTTCTTCTGATTACTTGCCATTTACTAATTTATTCAGTCAATACACATTTTGGGGGCCATAAAGTGACAGAGAATCAATACAATATGTTTCCCCTACCCGTGAGACCTATAAATCTAGTGCAGTGACATCTTATAGAAATATAATGTGTGGCATATATGAAATTTTTAATTTCCTAGGGCCAAGTTAAAAAGAGTAAAAAGAAAAAAATGAAATTAATTTTAATAATATATAATTATCCCTTGGTATCCATGGGGGATTGGTTCTAGGACCTCTTGCAGATACCAAAATCCACAGATGCTCAAGTCCCTGATATAAAATGGCAAGGTATTTACATATAACCTATGCACAAACTCCCTTATGCTTTGAATCAACTCTAGATTACTTATAATACCTACTACAATGTAAATGCTATGTGAATAGTTGTTGCACTGTATTGTTTGGAGAATAATAACAAGAAAAAAGTCTGCACATGTTTGATACAGATGTGATTTTTTTTCTTGAAGATTTTTGATCCTCTGTTGGTTGAATCCATGGATGTGGAACCCATAGATGTGGAAGACCAAATACATTTATCTCAATATATCCAAGACGTTTTCATTTCAAGGTAACCAATAAAAAAATTATTATTGTGATATTTGATATTCTTTTCTCTGGTATTTTAAAAATCCTGTAAATATTTTATAGTTATAGCACATTTCAATTTGAATGAGGCACACTGCAAGTGTTCATTAGCCACATGTGGTTAGTGGCTGCTATATTAGACAGCACAGGTCTAGCAGATAGATCATATTCATTTGCTGTTTCAGAGTGAGACAAATGGCAAATAAATACATACAAAATGAAAGTGTGATGAGTGTGATGAAGGCTTACAGGGAGATTGGCTCCCTTAACAGACTGGAAAAGTTTTCCAGAAGAATTTTAGGCTAAGGGCTGATTGATAAAGAGGAGTTATACTTACAAAGCAGAGAAACACCAGGAGAGAGAAAGACGGTTTTCAGGCCACACTGAATCTGTGCCACTTTAAGTCTCTGAAATAAGTCCAACATAGGGAGGCATGTGCAATAGATAGGGCAATGCATTATATGCAATGCATTGAATGTTCAAGGTAGAATGGGAATATGGAGCATAAATTGGTCTAGGGTTAGGAAAAAAGGTAAAAATTTAGCCAGGACTTGAAGAATGAATAGGAGTCTATGAAATGGATGAGCAGGATTTGAAAGGAGAGTTTCCCATGTAAATCTGAAAGTTGTAAAACAGCAAGGCAACATGAGAAATTTGAGATAGCTCCCTTAGGCTGAAGATTAGGATGTTTTGGTGGTGGTAGGAAACAAAACAAAAGAGCAACATTGGGGCAGATGGTAAAGGGCCTTGCTTGCCAGGATCAGTATGAACTTTATGTCTTAGACGATGAGTTGCTGTTGAAGAGCAAGTCAATGCCATGATCAACTTGGTGTGCCAAAGCCTTGCCTCTGCATTGGAGAGGTACTATCAGACAACAGGAAGATTGTAGGCAGAAATGTCATTCAGGAGGCCTATGATCCTCCAAACTGCCTTATTTTTGTTATCTGTGAAATTTTTTATGTGATAATACTGGAAGGTTTGGTGTCCTTATATTGCAGGAAGGGGAGGACAGACCAGAGTGCTCATAGGGAGGAATGGCCATGCAAAGACATGGTGAGAAAGAGGTCAGAACTCTTACCAGAAACCAACTCGACTGGAACCTTGATGTTGGACTTCTAGTCTCCAGAACTGTGGGAAAATAAACAACTATTGTTTAAACCTATGGTATTTTGTTATGGCAGTCTCTCAGGCTGCCATAAAAAAATACCATCAACTGGGTGGCTTAAATAATAGAAATTTGTTTTCTCACAGTCCTGGAGGCTGGAAGTGTGGGGTCAGGGTGCCAGCATAGCTGGGTTCCTATGAGGGCTCTCTTCCTCGCCTGTGGACAACCATCTTCTCGCTGCCTCCTCATGTGATGGAGAGAGATCTCTTGTGTCTCTTCCTCTTCATATAAGGGACCAGTTCTCTGGGATCAGGGCTCTACCCTTATGACCTCACTTAACTGCTTCTTTCAAGACTCTGTCTCCAATACAGTCACATGGGGGGGTTAGAGCTTCAATATATAAATTTTGGAGGGATACAATTCAGTCTATAGCACAACCCTAGCAGACTAAGACACTTAGCCTCCATATCCATGTCCAGATCACCATTAGATCCCAGGTAGGAATAATGTTGGAAAAGTGCAAAACCTGAGCATGTCAGCCTCAAATCAGCTTTGGATCTATATTTTTTCCTGCATAAACCTATGAGCTGGGTTCTTACATTTTTCTTATTTATCAAACTGTCAGATTCTAGGAATTGGAGTCTTACAAAACAAGGAAAATTCTTGCTCCTTGATCCTGATATTCTAGCTACAGTACTCTGAACCATCACCTGGCCTTTTCTCATATTTCAATTCCTATAGCAACCCATCTTTTGATGATATAATAGAATCCAGTACCCTGGAAGCTGGACACATGTGATACATTCTCATCATGTTTGTATCTCATTGCTTGGGATCTAGTTAGTTTTCAAGGTTCTCACTGGGTCCTGTCATACCATATGCGTTCTTCTAATCCTATCTTACATGCCACCTACTTTTTCTGATTTAATCCATTGGAAATGACCCCTCTTTTTAAGTTCAATTATAATTTATTACATTTTAAAATAATAAGCTTTCATCATCCAAATGTTGTCTTATATTTTCTATAACAGGATTTACAATTTGCAGTTGACACACTAAAGCCTGTTTTGTACACTATTAAGGATTATGAAGAAAAACTTTTGGCATTAGGATGGTAAAAATGCACATTTATCCTCCTTTGATAATTGTTACAGAAGAGCTTGCAGATGTAGAGACATTTAATCAAAGACCTGAACGAAATGAAGGAACAAGCCACAGGACTATTGAAAGGAAAACGGTTCCAGGGGGAGGGTTCTTAGGCGTCGATGATCTTGGCAGAGGAATAATCAGGAGGTCAGTGTGGCTGTAGAACAGTGAGTAAGACAGAAAATAACTGGTGAATACATCAGAGAGGTACTGAGGAATCAGATGAAGTGGGGCCTCCTAGGCCATAAATGAAATGTTTGGATATTATCACTAATAAGTTGTGAAACTACTGTAGTTTTGTTGAAACCACAAGGGATTTTAGCCTAGGTCTAGTTGCTCCTTGCACAAAGATCCAATTATTGAGATAACGAGGATTGACAAGGAAGAAAGGAATTTTTAATAGAACAGATGTCTTATTGAGAAAATGGGAGAAGCTGCTTCAAATCTGTCTCCCCAACTAACGAAGATCATGGGCTTTTAAAGGAGGGGTCCCATGCCTTGGTGCAGCTCGTGGTGTAACTAACAAGGGGCTATGTGCCTTGGGAGCAGCTTGTGGGAGATGGTGAATCTTGGTGTCATGAAGTCTACCTGGGGGACTTCAGAATCTCAGCTCCATTTGTCTTGCAGAAAATCCATCATTTCTGGAAAACAACTCAAAACTTCAAGCAGTTAGTTAAGGAAGAGGATTATAAAAAACATATAGGGGTCATTGAAAACGTATAGGAGTCACTGAGATTTGTTCATGGGGCCAGTGACAGTAGGGTTTAAATAGCAGAGAGACATCACTTTTACCTTTAAAAAGTATCATACTGACATGTGTGTGTGTCAGAATGAACATAAAGAGGACAAAATTAGAATTAGGGAGACTAGTTAAGAGACTGTAATAATTGTCCAGGCAAGAGATAATGGTGGCTTAGATTAAAGTGGTGATAGTGGGGATGGGTAGAAAGCAACCAGATTTTGAATGCATTTTGATCTTACAGTCAAACTTGTTGAAATTGAATATTATCCTAGGAGTGGAATCAAGGCTGATGCCAAAGAATTTAAGCTGAACAAATGAGTAAAGTCAAAATTTACTGAGATAGACAAGGCGGGAGAAGGAGCAGGTTTGGAGTAAGGAATAGAACAAGATTTCTGTTTTAGGTATGCTCATTTAGGGGGAATATACTTATCTTAAGATTCCAATTTGTCATCCAAGTGGTGATGTCGAGCAGGCAATTGGGTATGGTTGTTAGAGTTCAGAAGTGAGGTTTGGATTAGAGCTATTCATTCATTGTAGAGAAGTAGAGCATATCTAAGATTTATACATGGTCCCCCAATGCTTGCTGACTTTTCACAGTGTTATAGTTGTTCTCATCATGTTTCTAATGTGAAACATCCTTTGTGGAATCCTAACACCTCTAAAGCTCCTCATTTTGGGCATCTGCATTTTCATTGTGAAAGACTTCTAAATCCCTACCTTTCACACCAATCTTCCATTGCCCCAGGCTCCAGCATCTAGACACTGCCTTCCTTTAGTTCTTGGGAAGATCACACAGAAGACCTTTCCAATAATCTCTGAACCACTTCCAAGATCTCTCCCTGCTATCTACCACAGAAACCTCTCTAGACCATCTCCCTCAACAGATAAGAAGATACTTTTTCATGTTTCTCTACCGTGTTGCAAATCTGAGCACTCCAGGTAGGAGGGCTGGGATCTTAGTACGCTAATAGAAGATTAAAGAATTTAGAAAATTCTATTCTTTTTCAAAATTACAATTAGACAATTGTCTTGCAAGACACTTAAAAAAATACTACTTTTGTTTTTAAAAGTTGAATAGCTACTTCTTTCTCTTTAACAGTCTTAATCCCCAAAAAAGAAAATAGTTGAGTGAAGGAAGATTATATAGCATGAAAAGATGAAAGAGAAAAACACATTAATGTATTTTAAAGAATTATTATATCTATTACATGTGCAAGGGTGTGTGAATTTTTATTCCTTTTAATATACTGTGGGATTTTTTTTTACATTGACTTTGTCTTACTTATGTATTCATTAATTAAAAAAATACCTACTGAGTGCGTACTAGGCTCAAGGCATTATCCTGAGGACTGTATATATAGTGATGAATAAGACAGATGAGGTCCCTGGCCTCATTGAGGAAAGTGCTAAGAAGAAAATATAGGACAATGGGATATTGGATACAGCAGTGAGCATGCTTCCTGTCTCAAGTTACAGGAAAAAAAAGATAACTAAAATTTTAGTCAATAAGGACATTTGCCATCTCACAGAGCATGAAGGTAGGTACTAGAAAAGTTCCAGGATGATTAATTCAAGAACTTATTTACCTCATTGTTTTCAGAAATTCTTTCTTCTTTGCTATTTCCGGCATGGTGGTCAGTCTGTCAAAGCTTCCTTTGAATTGTGGGATAGGCTTATGCCTACGCCAATCAGTTGTCAAGACTATGAGACAATGGTGATTGCCTTAAAATAGTCACGAATCATACTTTGGGACTGGAAAGGGGCCTGTCTCCCATGAAGATCCTGTTCTTCTAAGAGATGTAAATAAAATCGAAGTTGTATAATCAAAGACGAGCGGCTATAGAATAAGCAACTAAAAGTGTCTGCTACATTTAGTGACTGAATGGGAAGAAGTGGGAATTAGAGAAATCTCTTTGAGATAAAATTGAACTAAGATCTAACTGATGAGAAAGACACAGTCATGCTACAAGCTGGGGAAGGAGTATTCCAGGAAAAGTGAGGAGCAAACAAAATGGATCCAAGATGGGGAAAAGTCTGATGTACTTGAGGAAATAAAAAAGAAAGTGTGGATGAAGTTCAGAGAACATTTGGGAGAGTGGCATAAAATGAGGGCCCAGAAGAAGCACTAGCTAAATCTACAGGGCCTTATAGGCCACTGTAAGAATCTAGATTTTATTCTATTGAAACTTAAAAGTCATTGGGAGATATTTAAGCATGGAAAAATTTTAAGCCATTTAAAAATGGTTGCTTTGGTTGCCACGTAGGAAGGAACTGCAGTGAGGTAAGAATAAAAGCATTTAAGAAGCTAATGTAGAACAATCAAAAAAATGATGATAACTAGTACAAAAACAGTGTATTAAAGATGGCAAAGAGACACCATATATATATTGCGGTAATGCTGACATGACCACTAATAGATTATTTGTCAGAATATAAAAACGAAAGAAATTGAACATAACTTTTGGGTTTGGGACCTGAGCAAATGAGTTGATATTTGTGACATGAAATGGAATGGAAAGTTCTTAAAGAGAAAGTGATCTTGTTGGGCTACGAAAATCAAGAGTTCTATTTTGGACATATTGAGTTTGACATTCTATTTATATTATAGTAGAAATACGAATAGAGAATTGGATATATGAGCCCAGAGATCTGGACAGAGTTCTCAACTGGAGATATGATTTGGGTAATTATAATATGGATTAGGTTTTAATTTGTAGAACTGGATGAGATCACCCAGAAAAAGTTAGATAGAGAAGACCATCATCTAAGGACACGCTAAAGTTTATAGTCTTATCATATGAGTAGAATTTAACAAAGTATACTAAAAAGTAGTAGACTAGGAATAAGGTAAGAGAAAAGACAAGCTATCGGAACATCTTGGAAGTCAAGAGAAGGACATGTTGCAGGATTGAGAGGCAGTCAATTGTCAGTGCTACTGAGTGGTAGAGGGAGGGAAGGACGTAGGATTGACCACGGGCTTCAACAAAAAGGAGGGTGTTCATGATTTAGATAAGAGCCTTTAATACAGTCAATTCTAAGTAAACTGAATTGTTGAGTTAAAATGACATTCCGGTCTTATTTTTTTTTATCTCAATACTATCCTAAATTTCAATTATGATAAATATCTACAATGTAAACAGTTGTGAGAACATAATATATATTTTACTCTAATGTGGCCTTGTTAATTAGCCATTCTTAAATGGCTTGATTTAACAAATTGTTGAGAGTAATTCTCCAAATGTCTCTTGGATTTCTGTACATCTTGCTAGCAGAGGAACATCTTCCTAGCCTTTGTTCTGGACTATCTTCCCAAGGATGTTCATACAGGGGAAAACCTTGGAAGACGAAGGCAGTGTCTTCCTCTGGAGCAAAGAGCATGTTTGTTTATTGTTGTATATAAATACATATAATGTTTCCTTATAGAGCAAAGGTCAGCCAGGTTTACTGTCCATTATAAAGGATCTGTTCCCTAAGCTCAGGATTCTTCTTCAATAATGTAACACATTGTATGTGTGGGGAACTCCTGTCCCTCTTCAAGTTTGCCTGTGGGAATTGAGGCTCAGGCCTAAAGGCTGATCATTTGGTATAAGCGGATACAAAGTCTTTTGTCTTTGACCCAGGAGTTTCATGTCTTCTGTCAGCAACCACAAAACTATGACAGGCCAACTTGATAGGCTGCAAGCACAATACAATTTCTCATCCTCAGTAGTACTTGACACATATAAGAGGTCTGTCTGGAAAGTATCTAGCCATGTTAATATTAATATAATGAGAACGGTTTGTGCAACATCCATGTAACCTGGGAGTCAAGGAGAGTGGACTAGAATGCACGTGCGTGAACAATGGTGACATCTGTACTAGTCAGTGGGGTGCTAGGACATCTGTACTAGTCAATGGGGCACTAGATGCCCTTGAGTGAGCCTGTGTACTGTGTGGCTGTCACATTCAAAATGACTGAGTATAGCAATAAATTTGCATCAAATTTTGTATTAAGTTTGAACAGTTTCCCATGGAAACTATTCGGATGATTCAGAAGGTTTTTGGGGAAGATGCAATGAGTACAGTGAAAATAAAAGTGTGGCACAAACGCTTCAAAGATGGTTGAGAATCTGTTGAAAGTGATTCACATTCTGGAAGGCCTGCAACAAGCAGAACACCTGAGAATGTTGAATGCATACGGGTTAGGTTAAGAGATGTTGGGAGAACTATGTGAGTTCCCAAGGTGCCTATTTGAAGGGGACTGAGGTGTCATTGTCCTATGTACAACTTTTCTTGTATTTTCTTCAATAAATGTCTCTATTTTTCATATTACATGGCTGGATACTTTCCAGACAGGCCTCATAAGTGATCTAAGCTGAAGATAGTGAAAACAATAATTTATTTTCAGTTTTTCATATTTAGCCTCCATAATTCTTCCATTACATAAAGTTTTTTCCTCTATGACAGTTTATGAACACTGTACATTTTTAAGCCTTAACTAAATGATTTTGACTGCTATTTCCACCTGGAAAAGAGCTGTTACTTGTAAACATTTGGTAAAATGAGGTATCTCAAATATGGAGTGAGTGCATATTATAAGATTTCTAAAAATTTCCATAGATTCCACCAAACTTTGAAGTTGATATTCTACTTTTCTCTGAAACTAGAAATAGAAATGGAATTATGATGTTTTGAAACTGACATAGTTTTTTCTGTGAAAAAGAAATAAAAAGTACTATAATTGTGTTGTAACAAATATTCCTTCAATAATATATGGTGATTTATTTTATCCTTTCTTACACACTCAGAATAAATTATAGAGCTAGAAGAACCTCAGAGAGCTTGATTCCTAACTCCTACTTTTACATATGAAGAAATTAAAGCATTAATTGCTTAGTTAGCTATATTACTAACTTTTGTTTGTTATATCACTAGGCTCGAATTTAGACTTATGATTATCAGCTAATTTTTCCTTCCACAGTGTTTTATATACTTGTTACCTCTGTCCTCTATTCTTTGTTAATCCCTTAGTGTCAAGGAGAAATGTTCTGAAAAATAATGTATAGTGGAAAGAGGAATGTGGCAGGTAAGTGAGAGGAAAAGGATCAAGTTTATAGCCGAGGCTCCCTGGTTGCCCATGTCCTGCTATTGCTGCTATTGCCAGCAAATTCTATAATATTACCATTCGATTCAGCAATCCCATTACTGGGCATCTACCCAAAAGAGCAAATGATGCTGTATAAGAAAGACAGCTGCACCCGAATGTTTATTTATTTTTTAATTTCATAATATTATGGGGGTACAAACATTTTGGTACATATATTGCCTCTGCACCACCCACGTCAGAGCTAAAAGCATGCCCATCCCCCAGAAAGGGTGCACCACATCCATTAGGTGTGAATTTACTCATCCCTCCTCTCCCCTCCCACCTGCCTGACACTGAATGAATGTTACTTCCATATGTGCACATAAGTGTTGATCAATTTTTTTTTAATTTCAGAATATTATGGTGATACAAACATTTTGGTCACACGTAATGCCTTTGTCTCGTCCAAGCCAGGGCTACAAGTGTACCCTTCCCCCATACAGTGTGCTCCACCTCCATGAGTTGTGAGTTTGCCCCCCTACCTCCCACCTGACTGGCACCCAATGAATATTACTACCATGTGAACACTTCAGTGTTGATCAGTTAGTACCAATTTAATGGCGAGTACACGTGGTGCTTGTTTTTCCAATTCTTGTGATACCTCACTTCGAAGGATAGGCTCAAGCTCTAACCAGGATAATTTAAGAGGTGCTAGGTCACCATTGGTTTTTGTAGTTGAGTAGTATTCCATGGTACACATATACCACATTTTACTAATCTAGTCATGTATTGATGGGCACTTGGGTTGTTTCCCCATCCTTGCAATTGTGAATTGTGCTGCCATAAACATTCAAGTGCAGATGCCTTTATTACAGAATATCTTTTTTTTCTTTAAGTAGATACCCAATAGTGAGATTGCTAGATCTAATGGTATTTCTATTCTTAGCTCTTTGAGGTATCTCCAAATTACCTTCCACAGGGATTGTACTAATTTGCAGTCTCACCAGCAGCGTAAGAGTGTTCCTATCTCTCCACCTCCACATCAGCTTTTGTTATTTTGGGATTTTTTGATAAAGGCTATTCTCACTGGAGTCAGGAGATATCTCATTATGGTTTTGATTTACATTTCCCTAATGATTAGAGATGTTGAGCACTTGTGGGTCAGATCACACTGCACTGGCTGCCTGGGCGGGCACAGCCATCCCACACTCTATTCCCTATTGTATATCTCACACTCTGCAGTCTTTGTGATCGTATGTCCCATTTACCTTTATTTTTTCTCCTGTGCTGTGTGTCTCACACTGTTTCTCTGCAGATTCACAATGCTGTTCTTTTGGGGGAGCAATCCACTCATGTGTAGCCATCTGAGTTCTTCACCTCCTTCTCTGGGAGCACAGAGCCAGGAGGTCACAGCTAATCCATCATTTTCAAAGCTGTAACCAAGTGTTGATCAATTACTGCCAATTTAATGGTAAGTACATATGGTGTTTGTGTTTCCATTCTTGTGATACTTCACTTTGAAAAATGGGCTCCAGATCCCTCTAGGATAATACAAGAAGTACTAATATCAACATTATTTTTTGCAGATCTTGAAAAAATAATTCTGTGCTTCATATGGAACCAGAGAAGACCTATATAGCCAAAGCAACCTTAAGCAAAAAGAATAAATTGGGGGGCATCAATTTACCAGAATATAAGCTATACTGCAAGGCTATAGTAACCAAAACAGCATGATACTGTCACAAGAACAGAGACATAGACCAATGGAACAGAACAGAGAACCCATATATAAAACCATCCTCAAATTGCCATCTGATCTTTGACAAAGCAGACAAAAGCATACACTGGGAAAAAGAATCCCTATTCAATATGTGGTACTGGGAAAATTGGATAGCCGCATGTAGAAGACTGAAATAGGATCCATATCTCTCACCTCTCACAAAAATCGACTCACAATGGATAACATATTTAAACTTAAGGCATGAAAATATAAAAATTCTAGAAGAAAATGTTGGAAAAAGTCTTACAGACATTGGCCTAGGCAAAGAATTTATGAAGAAGACCCCAAAAGTAATCACAGCAACAATAAAAGGAAATAAATGGGACCTGATCAAATTAAAAAGCTTTTACACAGCCAAGGAAATAATCATTAGACCAAACAGACAAACTACAGAACGGGACAAAAATGTTTGCATGTTACACATTCAATAAAAGGCTGATAACTTGAATCCGTATAGAATTCAGGAAAATTAACAGGAAAAAGACAAACAACCCCATCAAAAGGTGGGCAAAGGACATGAACAGAAACTTTTCAAAAGAAGACAGACTAATGCCCAAGAAACATATAAAAAATTGCTCAACATCTCTAATCATCAAGGAAATAAAAATAGCTCCAGTGAGAATGGCTTTTATCAAAAAGTCCCAAAACAACAAATGTTGGTGTGGATGCGGAGAGATAGAAACACTCACACACTGCTGGTGGGACTGAAAACTAGTACAACTTCTATGGAAAGTATTTTGGAGATCCTGCAAACAACTAAAATTACAACTACCTTTTGATCCAGAAATCCCACTACTGGGTATTTACCCAAAGCAAAAAGAGATATTCTATTAACATTTTAATAGGAATTGCATTGATCTGTACATTGTTTTGGGTAGTATAGACATTTTAACAATGTTGATTCTGCCAATCCATGAGCATCTGTTTATGTCCTCTGCTATTTCCTTCCTCAGTAGTTCATAGTTCTCCCTGTAGAGGTATTTTGCCTCCTTAGTTAAATATATTCCTAGGTATTTTATTTTCTTTGTTGCTATTGTGAAAGGTATTGAATTTTCGATTTGGTTCTCAGCTTGACTGTTGTTGGTGTATATGAACATCACAGATTTGTGTACATTGATTTTGTAACCTGAGACTTTGCTGAATTTATTTATCAATTCCAGTAATCTCTTCACATAATCTTTGGGGTTTTCTAGATATAAGATCATATCATCAGCAAGGAGTGATAGTTTGAGCTCTTCTGCTCCCATTTGGATACCCTTGATTTCCTTCTTTTGTCAAGAGGAACTTTAGAAACTGTACAAATACATGTAAATTAAATAACATACTCCTCAATGACCACTAGATCAAGGAAGAAATTCATGAGAAAATCAAATTCTTGAAACAAATGAAAATCAAAACACAATATACCAAAACCTATGGGATACAGTAAAATCAAAGATAAGAGGGAAATTTATAGCAATAAATGCCCAAATTGAGAAAGCAGAAAGATTTCGAATGAACAAATTAACAATTCTCCCCAAGGAACTAGAAAATCAAGAACAAACCAAACCCAAAATTAGTAGAAAGAAAGAAATAATAAAGATTAGAGCAGGACAAAAAAAAAAAAGAAATCAAAAAATACAAAAAATTAATGAAATGAGAAGCTGGTTTTTGAAAAGATAAACAAAATCTATAAACTGCTAGCTAGACTAAGAAAAAATACAAACAAAATCAGAAACAAAAAAGGAGACATTATAACTAATACCACAGCAATACAAAACATCATCAGAGAGTATTATGAACATCAACACTATACACTAACAAACTGGAAAACCTAGACAGATAGAAAACCTGGACAGATACAACCTACCAAGATTGAACCAGGAAGAAATATAAAACTTAAACAGACCAAACAAGTAATAAAATTGAAACAGTAATAAAAAGTCTCCTGAAAAAGAAAAGCCCAGGACCAATGGCTTCACTGCTGAATTCTTCCAAACTTACAAAGAACTAACACCAATTCTCCTCCAACTTATCACAAAAATTAAAGAGGAGGGAATTCTCCCCTAACTCATTCTATAAAGTGAGTATTACTCTGATACCAAAACAAGATAAGGATGCAACAAAAAAAGAAAACTACAGGCCAATACCCCTGATGAACATAGATACAAAAGTTCTCAACAAAATACTGGTAAACCGAATCCAATAAAATATCAAAAAGATAATTCACCATGATCGAGTAAGATTTATCCCAGGGATGCAAAATTGGTTCAAGATACGCAAATCAATAAATATATTATTACTACATCACAACAACAAAATGAAAGACATACACCATATGATCATCACAAGAGACAAAAAAAAAAGCATTTGATAAAATTCAACGTCCCTTCATGATAAAAAACTTGCAACAAACTAGGCATAGAAGGAACACACCTCAATACAATGAAGGCCATATATGACAAACCCACAGCTAACATCATATTGGGGGAAAGCTGAAAGATTTCCTCTGAGAACTGAAACAAGACAAGGATGCTTACTTTTGCCACTCCTGTTCAACGTAGTACTAGAAGTCCTAGGCAGAGAAATTAGGCAAGAGAAAGAAATAAAAGGCATCCAAATTGGAAAAAAGGAAGCCAAATTGTTCCACTTTGCAGATGACATGATCTTATATCTAGAAAAAAACCTAAGAACTCCACCAAAGAACTCTTACAAATAAATTCAGTAAAGTTGCAGGACACAAAATCAACATTAGGGAGGTGGAGGGCATAGGTAAATTCACAACTAATGGGTGCGGGGCGCACTGTCTGGGGGATGGGCATACTTGTAGCTCTGGCGTGGGCAGTGCAAAGGCAATATATGTAACCAAAATGTTTGTACCCCCATAATATTCTGAAATTTAAAATTAAATTTTAAAAAAATTTTATACTAATAAAGGCAATTCTGAAATTTAAAAAATGAACATCTAAAAATCAGTAGTATTTCTATATAACAATAATGAATTAGCTGAGAAAGAAATCAAGAAGGCAATTACACCTGCAATAACTATAAAAAAAATTAAGTACTTAGGAATAAGTTTAACCAAGTAGGTGAAAAACCTCTACAAGGAAAACTACAAAACAATGATGAAAGAAATTGAAGAGGAAACAAACAAATGGACAGACATCCTTTGTTCATGAATCAGAATAATTAATATTGTTAAAATGATCATACTACTCAAAGCAATCTACAGATTCAATGAAATCCCTATCAAAATACCAATGTCATTTTTCACATAAAGAGAAAAAAAATTTCCAAAATTTGTATGAAACCAAAAGGAGCCTGAATAGCCCAAACAACCCTGAGCAAAAATAATGAAGCTAGATGCTTTACACTACCTGACTTCAAAATATATTACAAGGCTATAATAACCAAAACAACATGGTATTGGTACAAAAACAGGTGCATAGACCAATGCAACAGAATAGAGAACCCAGAATAAATCTATGTATTTACAGCCAACTGATTTTTGACAAAGACACCAAGAATATACATTGGGGAAAGGACACCTTCTTCAATAAATGGTGCTAAAAAACCTGGATATTCATATGTAGAAGAATGAAACTGGCTCTCTATCTTTCACCATATACAAAAATAAACTCAAGACAGATTGAAGACTTAAATATAGGACCAAAACTATAAAACTACTAGTAGAAAACATAGGGAAAACACTTGAGGACATTGGTCTAGGCAAAGACCTCAAAAGCAGAAGCAACAAAAACAAAAATATATAAATGGGACTATATTAAACTAAAGAGCTTCTGCATAGCAAAGGAAATAATCAACAGAGTGAGGAACAGTCTGTTGAATGGGAGAAAATACCTGCAAACTATCTATCCAACGAGGGACTAACATCTAGAATATACAAGGAACTCAGACAATTCAACAGTAAAAAAACAAATAATCCCATGAAAAAGTAGGCATGGGCATGAATAGACATTTATCAAAAAAAAAAAAAAAAACCACAAATGACCAAGAGGTATATGAAAAAATGTGCAACATAACTAATCATCAGGGAAATGCAAATCAAAACCACAATGAGATATCATCATCTTACCCCAGTTAGAACAGCTATTATTAAAAAGAAAAAAAAATAACAGATGTTGCAAAGATGTGAAAAAAAAGGAACTCTTTTACTAGTGGGAATGTAAATTAGTACTGCCATTATGGAAAATATTATGGAGATTTCTCAAAAACTAAAAATAGAACTACCATATAATCTAGCAATCCCACTACTGGATATTTATTCCAAGGAATATCAAAGGGATACCTACACCCCCATGTTTACTACAGCACTCATCATAACAGCAAAGATATGGAATCAACCTAAGTGTCCATCAGCAGACAAATGGATAAAGAAAACGTGGTATATATACAAAATGAAATACAATTTGGCCATAAAACAGAATGAAATCTTGTCATTTGCAGCAACATGGATGGAACTGGAGGTCATTAAGTGAAGTGAAGTAGGCCAGGCACATAAAGACAAAAATCACATGTACTCACTCATATGTTGATCTCATGGAGGTGCAGAGCAGAATGATAGATACCAGAGGCTGGGCAGGGTGTGTCTTGGGGAGGAGGGACGAAGAAAGATTGGTTAATGGTTATGAACATATGGTTAGATCAAAGGAATAAGTTCTAATGTTTGCTATCAGGGTGGAATGAATATAGTTAACAACAATGTATTGTATATTTCAGAATAGCTAGAAGAGAGGACTTGAAATGTTCCCATCACATAGAAATGATAAATACACAAGGTGATGGATACCCTAAATACCCTGACTTGATCATTACATATTCTATAAATATAACAAAATTTCACACATACCACATAAATATGTAGAAATATTATGTATCAATAAAACAATATATAAGTAAAGTTTTAAAAAATTAAAATGTGGTATATCAATACAATGGAATATTATGTGACAATAAAAGGGAATGAAATATTAACAAGTTGGATGAAATTTGAAAGCATCATGCTACATGAAACAAGCCATGCATAAATGTTAACAAATTGTTGTGTTCCATTTATATGAAATGTCCAAAATGGGCATATCCATGGAGGCAAAAAGTAGATTAGTGGATGTCTAGATCTCAGGTGGAAGGTGAAGAGGAGAATTAGGGAATGACTAGTATAGCATTTCTTTTTGGGGTGATGAAAAAGTCCTAAAATTAGACATTGGTGATATATTTATAGAGTGATAGCTGCACAACTCTGTAAACATAACGAAAATCCCTTGAATTGTATCCTTTAAAATGGCGACTTGAATAGTACATGAAATATATTTCAATAAAGCTTTTGTAAAAACCTTCATTTCCTTTCACCTCTAGGGGAGACAAACATAGCTACCATTCCTATCTAACATTGTGTCTGATACATGGTAGGCCCTCAAATGCAGAATGTATCAATACCTGAGTTTTTCGAGGCCATGACCTCCGATTTTCTGCCATAGTACACAGCTTGCCCTTCAGTCCTGTCTGCTGGAGGTGTCACCATGGCCTCAGGAGATACACTCTGGAGTGTATATGACATGGCAAGTGATCCTTCCCCTCAGTGGCAGGCTTGTCTCTGACCTTTAACCTAGGTTCCCGCATGCTTTTCCTGCTTGCCCCACCAAAGGCAGCAGGGGATTTTACGGCTGGCTTCAACTCTTTTGGAAGCAAGTCTCAAGGAAGCAGGACTATGGGTCTCCTGCACATTCCGGATATGGGTCCTGCAGAGAGAGTTTGGGATACTAAGCCCTCAATCTGGGGGGAGGAGCAGGGACTGGCACCTTGAGGACTTACCGTCCTGAATTTTCAAGGCACTGGGGCTCTCAAGATGGATAAAACTGTTCACTGTAGCCCTGTGGCAACTGCAGCGGAGTCACAGGCCAAATCCCCGATTCTGGCACTAACGTGCCTTTCTTGTTCATTCTATGTCTCATAACAGATCTATTAGGTAGGCATTAATACATCTCCACCAAATAGAGGAAATCTGGGCCTTGGATTGTGTCGCTCGCCCAAGCCCTGACAGCCAGTACGTAGTGGAGGTTCAATAAACAGTAGTCAATATTATTACTATCTTATCACTGTCACCGTGGAGTTCCTTCCAGCAGGGAGTTCCAGTATCCTGGGGGTTCAGTTCCTGTGCAGGCCTCCGAGCACCCTCTGAGGCCGGTGGCATCAGGGCCCGCAAGGCTCCGAGGTCTCTCCTGGGCCTTGAGGGTCCTCGCAGGAACGATAGGGCAGCGGGCAAAGCCTCTCATGCAGCGCAGGCTTTTGAAAGGTCCCTCGGACATCCAGAAATCCCCCCTGACCCACATCTGTGACGTTATGTCTCCGTCTTTGGAGGTGAAATTCCGTCTCCTCAGGTGAAGTCTGCAAAAACCCCCACCATGGCGCCTGAGGAGGGCTCCCGTCGGGCCCCGCCCCCGGCGTTGGGCCCGCCCCCAGGGCGCGCTGGGCGGGGCCTCCTCCCAGAGATCTTAGAGGCTCTTTCCGTCTTGCAAAGGGTCACTGAGCGTCAATGGTATGCTCAGCTGGAGACAGAGCAGTGAGCGGGACAGACAGGGTCCCTGCCCTCAGGGAAGACAGATCACCAAACCGGAAGTCACACAATGTGAAAGCTGCTGGAAGGAAGGCACAAGGAAGGTCTCCCAGAGGGACACTTTTCCCCGTGTTGAATTACCTTAGCATCATTTCAAAAATAATTGACTGCATGTATGTGGGTATCTTTCCACACTCTATTCTGTTCCACTGGCGTCTTCATCTATTATTATGCCAATACCACATTGTCTTAATTACTCCAGCTCTGTAGTAACTTGTAAGTAATATAATCCTCCAGTCTTTTTTTTTTTTCTTTTCTGAGATTGGTTTGGCCATTCTTGGTCTTTAGCATTTCCATATTAATTTTAGAATTTACAAAAGTACTTTGCTGGAATTTTTATTGGGATTGTGTTCAGTCTACGGATCAATTTGGGGAGACCACCAAACTTGAGTCTTCCAATCCATAAACATCACATATCTCTCCATGTATATAGGTTTGCCTATTTTTATAAATAGGTCTATGTATGTGATGCTATTGCTAATGGTACTCTTCATTTCTCAATTGTTTTTCGCTAATGTATAGAAATACAATTGATTTTCTTTTGCAATTTGCTGAATCATGCAATTATCCTTCTGGCTGCAAATATTGGACACATAATGCTAGTATTGTTTTGGTATTTTTTTGTATTATCTATTAATACAGAAAAAATCCAAAATACTCATGAATAGCAATATTCACATTGGGTTTGGGATACTCATTCTTTATATTAAATATTGTTGGGGGGACAATAACCAATTCTCACACTAAAGTTATAGGCTGAAGAAAATATAAGAACATTGTGCTCTTATATAGCTAAAATGATTTTAAACTTTAATTCTCTTACATCCCCATATAAAGCATAATTCATTTAACTTTCTCCACTCATATTCTTCTATCAGATAATATACCTCATTATATGTATGCATATGTATTTGTTTGTACTGAACAATATGTTTAAAGTTTTAACATTGCTTGAAGTTTTAAAAAAAAATTTTAAAACATAAATCATTTTTATTGAAGCATATCATATGATAATGCTCACAGTATTATCACTAGATTTGCCCTTTATTAAAAAAACCAATATGTATCCCACTTAGATAAGAGTATATAAGTAGAACATACGTGGAGCTTATGTAGTAACTATATTCATTTACTTTATGTTTCCCTTTTTGTTTTTTTACATGTATCGTTACATACTGGTACTTTGTTTCTGTAGGACATATTCTCAAAAGTAGGATGTGCCTCTAAGTTATGAAGCATAACAATAAAGTAACATCTGTAAATCTATGACTTTGCACAGAATGAAAACCTTTCTAATCCTGGGGAAACTACCAGACTACTGGAGGCCAGTTCCTTTGCCTCACCACACAGGTGACCACTCTCTTCTGAAGATTTTGTTCATAATTCCTGTGCTTTTCTTCATGGGAGAAAGAAAGAAAAGTGGGGGAGGGAGCGAGGAGGGAACGAGAGAAAGATGTTGATATAGATAGACCTAAAAATATATAATTTTGTCATATTTATTTATAAGCTTTATAAAAATAGGTAGCATGCTGAAATGATATTTACCTTGAAGCACATGATGATCAGTAAAAACCACTCCATAAATATTTAAGTTAAATTGCTGGAATTGTTTGCATAGTGTACAAAAATGTTATTCTATAAAATATCCAAATAACATCTGTGTTAACAAGTATCAATGGCTCTTTGATTTAAAAGTAATGAAAGACAAGCTAATTATGTTTTTTGTATACCCATATATTTTCCAGTAACACAACACTGTCCAGATATTTAGAAATAGGCTATTTTGGCAAGAAAGAACTTTGCTGAATTCAGGAAGGCACAAAGTAGATATGACTGAAGGTTTCTGAACTTTTGAGAAGGAAGGTTAGTTTTCTATAAATAATTTTTCCCAACTGTTTCTTATATTCATACACAGGTATCTTAATTGCTGTATTACCAGTTTGCTTCGCTAGATGGAGATACGAGGCATAATAATAACAATGCTCTCAAAAAGGAAAAATAACTTTGGATATTTTGATAAAATGATTTATTTGCAGAAGAGAAACTACAGCTTATAAGATGTCATTTTAAAGGAGATAATCTTCCACATTACAAATTGTTGGCCTCAGGGAGAAATGTTTCCTGGGATTGACAATAAATAGTTTACTCGTTAGTATTTCATCTGTGAACTGAGTGAACTCCTTCATTTATTTACCCAGTCATTTGTTCATTTTTCATTCACTGACCAAGAATGTATCAAGCACTGTTTGCTCAATACTGTTAGGCATTGGGGGTACAAAAATAATGCGGATACAATCTCCATTTCTCAGGAAGCTGACAGCCTCAGTCACATAAGGGACAAAAGTATATAAACTATCAATTAGAATATATCTGGGGCACAACCTTCTTTCAGCACACGGGGGAAAAAAAAAGAATAGAATATATCTGGGGCAGAATCATACAATGGGTTCTCTCATTCCCTCCTCGCTCCCTCCCCCACTTTTCTTTCTTTCTCCCATGAAGAAAAGCACAGGAACTATGAACAAAATCTTCAGAAGAGAGTGGTCACCTGTGTGGTGAGGCAAAGGAACTGGCCTCCAGTAGTCTGGTAGTTTCCCCAGGATTAGAAAGGTTTTCATTCTGTGCAAAGTCATAGATTTATGGATGTTACTTTATTGTTATGCTTCGTAACTTAGAGGCACATGGTGGCACAAAGAGAGAAATGGCTAGCTCTTACTGAGTAGAAGATGCTTGAGATGGATTTTCAGGAATCAATAATCGAGAGGCAATCGAGAATGGGAATGAGTCTATAGCAACCATCCAGACAAAACCAGTATCTATGGGGCTGGAAAGGAGAAAATAAACACACAACATGTGGAGGAGGTAGAATAGGTTGGACTTAATGGTTAAATGATTGTGGGGATCAGAAGGGAGTAGAGAATTTTCTAGACAGTTTCAAACAAGTTCTGTGTAGTTCAGGATAAAATTTTAACTTGACCAGGAGATTGAAAATAATTTTAATAAAACACCTCTACTCATATCTTAAATTGTAAACTGCCTTCCCACTCTTTCCTTCTTGAGATCTCACCCCATTCTGTTTACTCTGGCATGTGAACTTGTCCTTCCTGCCAGATGAGTCAGTCTCAGTCCAGATTTGTGCTGACATGTATTAAATTTCCTGTAAAAGTATGAAACTAACATGTCATCTCTCCTTCTCTCTCCCTCTTTCTCCTCTCTCTCTCTCTTTCTCTTTCTCGTCCCCACCACACATACACACACATACATACACAAGCCACACATACACACACATGGGGACAAGTACATAGAAGAAAGTGTAGTGTCATTTGTAGAAAATTACAAATAAAAAGATATGGAATGACTACTTATAGAGCAGAAGAATAATCTTGCACTCATAATGCAACCCACGAAATGTGCAATTGCTATCCTCTAGTGCTCTTAAATTCTGGGCTAGAACATGGGACTGACTTCAGGTATTTAAATCATGATTCACACACATCTATTTGGAATAGTTTGTCTAAGTTGTTTTGTAAAATCCTATTATTTATGCAAAAAATGAGAATCTAGAATTTTAGTTTTTGTTTCCAGTCTTCTTTTTAATTTGCGCTGTGAACTTAGTTCTGCTTTCATTTAATATCCATATGTTTAATTTTATTTATCCCTAACACAGGGCATACAATAAATAATATATACCCAATGAGTATGTGAGATTCAACAAGAAGCAGGCTTGCCCCATAAACCAGCCCAGGCAGCTGCCAGAGGCAATTGGAAAAGGAGAGAGAGAGAAGAGAAGCTGAGGTCACAAAGAACACCTTCCCTAAAGGCAGAATAGGGAAGAGCCATAAAAAGATTAAACTTCAAAAATTCTGACTTGCTGTTAAAACTTTTGTGTCTTTTTGATTTGCCTACTGATGAAACAAAAAGAACTCAGGTATGTATATGTGAATCCCATCCAGGGATTTCCCGAGCCTCTCTACCCATATCTTCATCTGCATCCATATCACCTCTGTCTATATCTACACCCTTATCTACACTCAAATCCACTTTCATACCTTCTCATCTTCCTGCCCCCTCGTACCTGGATCATTCTCACCGACAGAGTGGACGGAGGAGCACTGGGATCAACTGCAGGTGATACTCAACGACAAGAAAAAACTCAGCATGTACAAACTCCACCTGCCTTTACAGTATATTTATGAGAAAATTTGTAAAAGGTTCAAGTCTAAATTGTGTAAGATGTAACACAAGCTGATGGAACATAAGAGATTTATATCAAAAAGTCATAGTTCACAGGGTTCCTTGGAGAAGTAATTGATTCTAGGCCTGGAGCAGGGAAAATCTAATTGAGCCTGAAAATCTTGTGGTGACAGAAAATAAAGAAGGACTCAAAGCACCATGACCAACAGCCCCACAGTGATGGGGCATGTCAAAAGCACACAGGAGTCAGCATAAAGGAGTTCCCAATGGCCAACCTTGGAACAATGTAAGTGACAAAATAAATGGCAGTGTTGGATTATAATCTAGTAGAATAAAATAAATATCCATGAGTCCATACATAGCAATATAAATAAATAACCAAATAAATACCTACATAAATAAATGGAGGAGAAAAGAAAGCTCTTCTTTACAGGATAATTGTAATTAATAAATGCAGGAGACTTTTTTTGTTTGATTTTTGGATGCCTCTGCTCTTGCTGCTATGTGGGTGGCACGGAGCAAGGAGGCAAGGACCAGTGAGTCCCCCATGGGCTCCTGTGCTGTGGCCCAGGGCCCCTGGTAATGTGGGCTGCCCACGTTACCCGAACATCCAGGCCTGGTCACTGGAGAGTGGCTGCTTATGCCCACCAAGATGGTCCCCATCCTGCTCTACAGTGGGCACAGATGATCCTCAGGTAAAGGAGAATGGGGAAGCACTGGTGAGGAGAGTTGCTACTGATGCCTTTTACATGGATGCCTGTGAAGTCAGTGATGCTGAACTTGAGAAGCTTGTGAACTCAACTGGCTATTTGACAGAGGCTGAGAAGTTTGGCGATTCCTTTGCCTTTGAAGGCATGTTGAGTGAGCAAGTGAAGACTGATATCCAACAGGCAGTTGCAGGTACTCCCTGGTGGTTACCTGTGAAAGGTGCTAACTGAAAGGACCTGACTCTTCTGGTCTACACAGACTGGACCATCCAGTTCTCCACGTCTCCTGGAACAAAGCGGTTGCCTACTGCATGTGGGCCAGAAAGTGGTCGTCCATGGAGGTTGAGTGGGAACATAGATGTCGAGGAGGCCTAAGAAATAGACTTTTCCCTTGGGGCAGAAAACTGCAGCTGAAAGGACAACATTGTGCCAATATTTGGCAGGGCGTTTCTGGTGACCAACACTGGAGAGGATGGCTTCCAAGGAACTACGTCCATTGACGCCTTTCCTTCCAATAGCTATGGCTTATCCATCACAGTGGGAAATGCGTGGGAGTGGACTTCAGACTGGTGGACCGTTCATTCGAAAGAAACATTCAACCCTAAAGGCCCCCCTTCTGGGAAAGACCAGGTGAGGAAAGGTGGATCGTCCACGTGCTATAGAAACTCCTTGCCATAGGTATCACTGTGCTGCTCCAAGCTGAAACACACTTGACAGCTCTGCTTCCAATCTGGGATTCTGCTGTATGACCCTCCACCTGTCCACCATGGACTGACAGCCAAGAATAGCCTTCCCGAATCCAAGAAGTTGTGTCTAATCTGCACTGGGCTTCCCTCAGAACTCTGAAGCTCTTACGCAAAGAATTTCCCCCCTAGGTTGGTTACAAACCTGCCCACTGGCCAACGGAATCATCTTCCAAGACCAGTTTGCTGACCTGTGTGAGTGCATATGCTTTATTGTTTGGTGCGTCTTTGGAGATCATCTCCATGTTTTGCTTTGGAGAGTCTTTGAAAGAGGAAGGGGAGTGGAGGGAAGCCTGAATCAGGCTTCTGGAGGCCGGCGTCCTACCCAGGCTCTGACATAGGAGTTAGACCCCAGGGTCCAACACTTGGCTTTCCTGGGCCTCAGGGCCCTTACGTATCAAAGGAGAGGTGGACAACGTGACCTTTGAGGTTCTCCCAGATTCTAAGAGTGATATCAGATTCTATTGTGATTTCATAGTGAGAATTTATGACAGATTATATTTTAGCTATTTTTTAAATATGTGAACCTTGGATGATGCTAATCATGTAAAATAAGTGTTCTCTTAATGTGTTATTTTCAGGGGTGGCGGTGAGTCCTTTACATTCATAATGCACTTTGTTTTTTCAAGGAAATCAGTGTCTTTTATGTTGTTCTGTGAATCCCACGCAGGCCAGTGATGGTATGCTAAAGGTCTGCAACCTGAACACGAAAGAATGTCTGTGGGGTGACTGTGTTTTATCTTTCAACATTAAGGACCTTTGGTTCAGAGGGGCAGTTATAAGCCCTATTTCTACCTCTGCCCACAGCCTTTGGTGAAGGAGAAATATGTGTAAACAGGAAATCTGTTTTCATTCTAAATACAGGAGAAAAGGAACAAGGACCCTGAATTAGCTATATTCAGGGTATCCAGTATTTTGTAATAGAGAAGTAGGAAATCTTGTTGGCTATGGAATATCAAATGCTTTGAGTCATGCACCATGTTGAATTAACTGGCATCTGCTAAATAAGGAAAATAAAATAAAATAAATACAGGAGGAATGAAGAGAGTGCAAAATCGCTATTGTATAATTGACACAATAGTAATTGTTGCAGGATAGATCTACTGATAGATCCTAGAATCCATGGGTGGAAGTTTAAGGTAAAACAGGCAGGATATTAGCACAGTCTCACTATATCTCCTCCAAGATATTAATATCTATCAATTACAAAAGGAAAAATACTCAGTGTATACTGGAGAAATATGATAATGCCACCTTATCCAAGTGATCAAGGTTAAGGTCGCCAATAATAGGATATGTCAACATCACGTACTTGCTGATATGATGCACTGAGAAGGGTCCATCACCTCTGTGGTATTCTCCTCCCAAATCCATAGCCTCACTCTAATCATGAGAAAACATCAGACAACCCCAACTGAGGGACATTCGACCAAATACCCAACCAGCATTCTTCAAATGGTCAGGGTCATAGAAGGCAAAGCCTGAGACATTCTCCCAGATTGGAGAAGACTAAGGAGACATAATACCCAAATGCAATGTGGGCTTCGGGATTGGATCCAACAATGGCAAAAAAGATGCTAGGGGGAAAACTCATAAAATTCAAATTAGGTCTGTAATTTCATAGTATTGCCAATGTTAATTTTCTGTTTTAGATGATTTAACTATGGTTGTGTAATTGTTAACATTAGGGAAAGCTGGGTGAAGGGTGTACATAAACTTTATGTACTCTTTTTGCAACTTTTCTATAATTCTAACACTATTTAAAGTTTTATTTTTTAAGACCTTGGTTCATGTCTCAGCTCTAGCATTTATTAGCTCTGTGACCTTTCTGAGCCTCAGTTTCCTAACTAAACAATGAGTTAGGATGGATAATCCCTCAACCCATTCTGGAGAACTGTGGAGTGGCTTTCTTGCCCACAATGTTTGCCTTCCTTTACTTCAGCCAGCCAAATGGTCATTCATCAGCTGTTGTTGAAATGTGGAATCTTAAAAATAGTTACAAAATTATATTTGCAAGTAATTTATCTCTGAGGTTCAACTTTCCAACTTAATGCAGAAGGATATAGGACGGGAGAATTATTCCCAGCTTGTTAGGGGTGAGAAACTGCTTTAATGGATACTATGCCAAGAGGCAACTTACCCAAAAGTATTGTCAAAGAAAGAGAATTTTTAGAAGAAAACACAAAAATATCTTATTACTTACTAAACAGTAGTGGAATTGTGAGGAGTCATTTCAAAGTTTTCTTAATGTTATCATTGTCTTTTTAGAATTAAAAATACATCTATCAAAAAAATGCTTGTACTTGTAATAGCAAATGCATTGCTGAAACTCGCTACCTCTCTAATCCTAGCAGCTAGGGAGAATGTCCCAGGAATGCTTTGGCAGTTAAAAAATAAATCAGCTTGGCAGTGATCATTTCCCTTGATACTCTCCCACACACCCACATACACATTTCTCTTGACCACTACGGACATTCCAGACTCTTCCCTTCCAACAGTATCCACCTCCCTGCAAGAACTCTTCCAAGGGGCCTTCATCCCTACAGAAACATGGCCTATATTCAAACATGAATCTGAGCTCAAGGATGCAGTGCCTCAGACTGGGAAGGTGCCTCTTCTTAGCAAAAGTTCAGCAAGGTTTTCCTTAGTCTCTGACAATTAGAGGCCTCATCGTCTTTACCATTCCACTTTTTTCTCACGTTTCAAAGTTCTACTCATCAAGCTTCTCCTTCAGCACAACAACTAAGTGTTTTTAATACTTTGCCCTACCTTATACAGTAGTACTGTAAGTGTTCTAGGAAGTCGAATTGGTTTTTTTCTTTTCTTTTTTTCCAGTTTACTAGAACACTTCTGTAATAAAATCTCTGTAGAGTAGAAATCATCTCTGGGAGCCCATTTAGAATGGTTTGCTTCCAGAAGAACTAGTAAGACCTTTTCATGGCCTCTCCCTATGGAGTGTTCACAATCACATGACCCAAGGAAAGCACATGCTTTCTGCATCACTCAGCATCATTACAGAAATAAGAAAATGACATGCTGGCAGTAATGGGGCTAAGTCAATACTTGTTGGGATTACATGACCCCTTTTAATTGCCTGGAGCTCCACTTAGTTGTTTAATGTTAGCCATTTACTTGAAGGTGGTTCCTTTACCACCATTCCTAGGTTCTCCCATGTAGTGGCTTTAATCTTCACCCAGATTAATCTAAATAGCTGAGGTTTTCTCCCTTCAGGAGCCAAAACAAAAATTATTTAAGCTGTTCTCTAGAGAATTTATGCTTCCTTGTATCTAAAATAAGAGTATACTGCATATAATTTAACATTTCTGGATGAAACCTATTATAAAATGTGATGCCCTGTGTCTAGGGAAACATAGAGCCCTGTGTGATTTTTGTCTTAATTATTCCAGGCCCACACTCTTTTTAAATTCTGAGGTCATACTTGGAGTGTTTCTTTTTCTCCTTCACTGTCAGGATATCAGCCTACTCACTATCACCATTGTGCCTCTTGGCGAACTTTTCAGCTGCTTCTAATCTAAGGTAGGCTTGGGAATGAGAAATGTAGGATCATAAAATCACATGTGAAATAGAAGTCTATAGGAGGCGTGTGAAGTAACCTCTCACATGTAATTAACATACATGAGCTTTGAGTATGATCCAGAAGTGAAGGAAGCTAGAAAGAAAATAAAATGACTCATTGGACTTGATTCCCGAAAGAGTCTCTCTTGAGCAGCCAAGTTACAAAAACATAAGATTATGCTTGTTCTTCAATTGAGATATATTTCATACACAATACTGTGTATAGATTAAGCAAAGCAAAATACAGAGCATTTCTACCGCTTCTGAAAGTTCCCTTGTGGCCTTTCAAGCCAAGCTCTACCATACTCCACACACATCCAGAGGCAGTAGTTATTGTCCAGTATGTTTCGGTGACTCAAGTTGTTGTGTGTACTGATGGTTCTTTTTTTTTATTGTTGAGTAATGATCCATTGTACATAGTACAATTTTTTCATTCATTCTTCTGTTGATGGAATTTGGGTTGTTTCCACCTTGGGGCCATTATGAATAAAGATTATGAATATTTAATACAAGTCTTTTGTGGACATATGTTTTTATTTCTCTTCGCTGAATACCTAAGAGTTTAATTTTTTTTTAAATGGGTCCAATCTTCCTACTTGTTTTTATAATGACTTATATGTACAAAATCATTTCTTACATGCTATTTATTGGCTTTAAATTTTAGAATTAACTTATAGACAAAGTAAGTGAAATGTAACTATAATTGTAGAAGAAAGCAAAGAGTAGACAAAGGGCACAATAGGTAAAACAAACAGCATGTGCAAAGGCCCTGACGAGGAGAATACTTGATGTCTTTGAGAACCTGAGAGAAGCCATGTGGCCGCAGTACACTGTTTGAAAGGAATAGTGGTAGGAGATGAGGATGGCTGGAGCCAGATTATGAAGAGCTCGTAGGCCACATTCAGCATGCTGAATTTTATCTTAAGTGCATCCAGTGAATGGTTTTAGGAAGTTGAGTAATACGGCCCACTATTTTCTGTGGAGGGAAGGGAAATACACAGGGAGAAGCAGAAAAATCTCCTGCAGTAAAGCTTCAGAGAGACGGACATTCCCTTAAACCAAAGATAGACAGACCTGGGCAGATTTGAAATATATTTTGGAAGTAGAATTTGAGTATATGGCATCTACCAAAATAAATAAATTTCTATGTTTAAAAAAAGCAAAAAAAATTCCAGTAAATTACCAAATACTATTTCTGAAATTTTAATTTATCTTGTGTGTGTGTGTGTGTGTGTGTGTGTGTGTGTCTGTGGGCCTAATGATTTTCTGTGAATTATTGAAAGGTATTGCCAGGACAGATAAAAGAAATGAGGCTAAGAATAAATAGAAAAAACAAAGAATGAGACAGAACAAGAGATTACTCATTTGATTTCAAGTATCAAGCAGTCTTAAAACAGAGATGTGTGATATCAGTGAATGATGTCTTAGTGTAGCCAATCTCATGAAGGTTTATTAGAAGGATGGCCTCTTGTCTTGGCTTCATATCTGCCTCTTTGATGAGACAGGGAAACACTAAAGCCCTTCACTACACAGTGGTGTAGAGATGTTACTGCCCCTAAAATATATTGCACAACATAAGCTTATGCATGTGAAATAACTTTTAAAAACATTTATTTCACTGGACTCATCCAATTTGGAATCTCACCAGTAGCAATGCTAAGTGATAGTTTAGGGTGGCTTAAGTTACTCCTAAAATCTCCATAAGCTCCCTCATCAGAGCTCCCAAATAAATATACAATCTAACGAATAAGATACATGCTCTCCAAACAGTTTCAAGGCTTATCCACTAACCTCACTGTAGCAGCTTGCTAGGGTTGCCATAACAAAACACTACAGACCATGTGGTTTAAAGCAGGAGATATTTGTTCTCTCTGATTTCTGGAGGCCAGAAGTCCAAAATCAAGGTGTCAGCAGAAGCTGGTTCCTTCCAAAGGCTCTGAGGGAGAATCCATTCCATGCCTCTGTTAGCTGGTGGCTATCGGCGATTCTTGGCATTCGTTGGCTCACAGACTCATCCTCCAATCTCTGCCTCCATCTTCATGTGGTCTTCCCTTCTGTGTCTCTCAATCTTTTCCTTTTCTGTTTCTTACAAGGACATTTGTCCTTGGGTTTAAGGTGCTCACTAAATCCAGAATGATCTCATCTTGAGATCCTTAATTTTAATTACATCTGCAAAGACGCTATTTCCAAATAAGGTCATGTTCAGAGGTAAATGTGGCTTAGACATATCTTTTTGGAGCAACTATTCAACCCACTACATCCATCTGCCAATCGGTTTGCTGCCTGTAGGCCTCTCCTGCAGAACTCGTGGAGAAGCCTCTGAATTTCTCCTCTCAGTTCTCACTTGCAATTCAACACGAACAATAAAAATAACTACCAACTACTGAGTATTTACCAAGTGACGGGCACTGTATATATAGATAGATAGATAGATATAAAAATAGCATTTATATTTTAATCATTGTTATTAAAGTAATAATCGTACATAATTTTTAAAAAGCAAATAGCACTACAAGACTTCTAATAGAACAGCAGTCCCCTATCTCACCCTTCCCAACTCCCATCCTGTTCCCCAGAAGAAACTTGCTTCAGTTCATTTAACTGATTCTCTTAAAATTACATGCAAAATAATAAATAAAACCCTTATGTTACTATTCTTGATTTTTTTATATTAGATAGTATTTATTGACTTCCTATTATGGAGGGTAAAAACTTAGCCTCATCCTCTTAATTTCTTTTCCCTGTCCTCCCAATATAGGTATATGACGATTTTATTTACTGCTGAACCAAATATAATCATTATGTTTCTTCTTGTGCAAACATTGTCTTTTCTAGAGTTAATTATTACCATGTTTTCATTTTCTATGTCTACACATTTGTTATTCACAAACTGTCAAAATAATTGCAAAATCCCTCTTAATACTATTTTTTGAATGGTTAGATGCATCAGGTAGTCTATCAATTCCATTTTTCTTTTGGGGGAACTATTTCCCTGTCCACTGTTCTGCTCCAGTCAAGGCCTCATGCACAGTTGTCCTGACACTTCCCTTCTCTATTGGGAATTCCTTCTATTTCCCTTCTATCCCTGAGTCCTCGTTTCCTGCCCTTTGTATCCTCCTCTATCTTGATTTATGCCCCTATTTTTATAAGACACATTACACAGTAACTTTTTGAGAAAGAGAACATACAAAGTAAAATTTTTGCGACCTTTCATGTCTAAAAAAATGTCTTGATTGATACTTTAATTTGGTATCGAATACTTCATTGAAAAACAATTTTCCTCAGAATTTTGAAAGGGTTGTTTCCTTGTCCTATTGACCCCAGAATTGTAGATGAGAATTCTGATCCTAAGCTGGGCGCAGTGGCTCATGTCTGAATCCTAGCACTCTGGGAGGTGGAGGTGGGTGGATGGCTCAAGATCAGGAGTTCAAGACCAGCCTGAACAAGAGTTGAGATCCTGTCTCTACTAAAAATAGAAAGAAATTAGCTGGACGACTAAAACTATATAGAAAAAAATTAGCCAGGCATGGTGGCGCATGACTGTAGTCCCAGCTGCTTGAGAGGCTGAGGCAGAAGGATTGCTTAAGGCCAAGAGTTTGAGGTTGCTGTGAGCTAGGCTAAAGCCATGGCACGCTAGCCCGAACAACAGAGTGAGACTCTGTCTCCCCCGCAAAAAAGAAAAAAAAAAAGAATTCTGATCCTGAGTCTAAATCTGCTCCAACACACATTGTGTAGTCAGTCTCCCTGCTATGAGCCCTTCCTCCTCATCCCCACTCTGCATGGTGTTTGGTGCTGCCAAATCCTGAGCTTTCCTGGCGTTCCCTGGAGCAAACCGGCTCCCTCCCACTGGCATCGCTTGTTAGAAGTAGCCCCCAGTGTCGTTCAGAAAACAGTCAGACACTGCAAATGGTCTCGGCCAAGGCAAAATCTTTAGTTCTGATCAGAAGGGCGCATAGCGGCAGCAAAAGCAGCCAGCCAACAGCGCACTACACGGAAGTTCTTCACCTTTTTATCCCTAACGCAGACCTAGGGCTGTGTCTCATCCCACCGGTAGGGACTTTGACCTCACAATCTTGCCCTTACCTGATTGGCTAAGGTGTGTTGCTAGGGTAACAGGGAGAACAAGGAAGTCAAAGTTAGTAAATGAGGATTTTTTTGGTATTGCAATAAAGGAAATTAAGAGGTGAGAAAAGTTGCTTGGTCCTTTTAAAGAGTAGAAATTTTTTGTGTGTTTTTTTTCCTCTGCTTCAGGAGACTGATAACAAAAATCAGCTGT
This sequence comes from Avahi laniger, assembly GCA_963575035.1. Lineage (NCBI taxonomy): Eukaryota > Metazoa > Chordata > Mammalia > Primates > Indriidae > Avahi > Avahi laniger. The sequence continues at coordinate 37,473 of CAUYSK010019779.1, read as the reverse complement.
GAAGCTGCTATGTTGGCAGCAGATTGATAGTAGAAATTAGTTTCTTTTTTCTTCTTGATAGAGGGAGACATCTGGTACCGTCCCTTCTTGAGGACGGAAGTTCCCACTCCCACTGTCCACTCAGGAACTTTTTCAAGGCTGAGAAAGAATTCAGAGATAACCAGTTAGGCCATACGTGTTTTAATTAAACAAAGAGTAGTTGTGTTAACAACAGGTACTTGTGTTGTGAGTTTATTTCTCTTACTTTCTGTTTGATAGTTTATTAGTAAGACCATCTTTCATTTTCCATCTTCCCAAACTGAAACTCTGTACCTATTAAACACTAACTGCCAATTCTTTCCCCCCTTCAGCTCTTGGCAACCACCATTCTACTTTCTGTTTTTATGAATTTGACTATTCCAGGCACCTCCTATGAGTGGAAGCATATAATATTTGTCCTTTTGTATGTGGCTTATTTCACTGAGCATAATGTTCCCAAGGTTCATCCATGTTGTAGCACGTGCCAAAATTTCTTTCCTTTTTAAGGCTAAATAATATTCCATTATATATATACACCACGTTTTGTTTCTCCAATCATCTGTCAATAGATGTTAATGTTATTTTCACCTTTTGGCTACAATGACTAATGCTACTAAGAATATCAGTGAAAAAATACTTATTTCAATTTCTGTTTTTAGTTTTTTTATATATATACCCAAATGTAGATCATATAGTAATTTTATGTTTAATTTTTCAAGGAACTGCCTAACCGTTCTCCATAGGGACTGCACCATTTTAACATTCCCACTAGTAACATTCCCACGAGGCTTTCAATTCCTTCATGTTCACCAATAATTGTTGCTTCCTGTTTTGTTTCGTTTTGTTTATACTAGCCATCCTAATTGGTGTGAAGCAGTATCTCACTGTGGTTTTGATTTGCCTTTACCTAATGATTAGTGATACTGAGCATCTTTTCAAGTGCTTTTTTTTTTTTTTGAGACAGAGTCTCACTGTGTTGCCCGGGCTAGAGTGCCCTGGCGTCATCCTAGCTCACAGCAACCTCAAACTCCTGGGTTCAAGCAATCCTCCTGCCTCAGCCTCCCGAGTAGCTGGGACTACAGGCATGTGCCACCATGCGCAGCTAATTTTTTCTATATATTTTTAGTTGTCTGATTAATTTCTTTCTATTTTTAGTAGAGACAGGGTCTCACTCTTGCTCAGGCTGATTTCAAGCTCCTGAGCTCAAAGGATCCGCCTGCCTTGGCCTCCCAGAGTGCTAGGATTACAGGCGTGAGCCACCGCGTCCGGCCTTTTCAAGTGTTTTTACTAGCCATTCGTGTATCTTCTTTGGAGAAATACAAATTTCAGTCCTCTGCCCATTTTTTAATTGGATTGTTTGGCTTTTTGTTGTTGAATTATAGGAGTTCTTTATATATTCTGGATAATAATCTCTTATCAGATGTATGATACACAAATATTTTCTCCCATTCTGTGGGTTGCCTTTTTATTCTGTTGAAAGTGTCCTTTTATGCATAAAAGTTTTTAATTTGGGTTATGATCTCGATTCTACCATTTACTCACTGTGACCTTGGACCAGCTATTTAACCTGAGTGTCAGTGTCCTCATCTGAGGACATTTATTTCACAAAGTTGATAAAAAGATTAAATAATTCTTAATGAGAGTGCCAAGATCATTCAATGGGGAAAGGGCAAGCTCTTCAACAAGTGGTGTGGGTAAAACTGGATATCCACATACAAAAGAATGAAGCTGGACCTTTACCTTGCACCATATACAAAAATTAACTCAAAATGGATCAGAGACCTAAACATAAGATCTAAATCTATAAAAACTGCTAGAAGAAAACATAGGGGAAAACTTTAAGATATTGGATTTGGCAATGATTTTCTGGCTATGACACCAAAAGCAAGGGCAAGTAAAAATAGATAAATCAGACTACATCAAAATTAAAACTTCTGTGCATACAAGGACATGATCAATCGACTAGTAAGGCACCTACAGAATGGGGGAATATCATAGATGTGCAAATTGTATTTTGATAAGAGGTTATGTCTATAATACATATAAAAAATTACAACTAAAAACCAGACAACCCGAATTAAAAATGGGCAAAGGATTTGAATAGACATTTCTCCAAAGAAGATGTGTAAATGCTCAACAAGCATATGAAAACATGGTTAGCATCACTAATCATTAGGGAAATGCAAATCAAAACAACAACAAAATATTACCTCACACCCATTGAGATGGCTGCTAGTATAATAAAAAATAAATATTTGGTCTTTGCCCCTAGTTCCTGGAACAGAGTTCCCAAAACTCTTGGAATTTACTGTCTTGTATGCTAATGAGATGACCCAAGGCATATCATTAGCTCAGGGTGGGGGTTGGTCACCAGAAAAACCAACCAGGTGATTACAGGGTTAGAACTTCAGCCACCTCCGCTACCTCCACCCCCTGTTGGGTGGGGAGGAGCCCTGAGATTAAGCTCAATTACCAATAATTTAATCAATCATTCCTACTTAATGAAATATTAATAAAATCCCTAAACAAATGGGGTTCAGAGAGCTTCTGGGTTGGTGAACACATTGAGGTACTGGGAGAGTGGTCTGCCCAGCGGGGACATGGACGCTCTGCACAGCCATCCCCAGCCCCATTCCTTGCCCTCTGCATTTCTTCCATTTGACTGTTCCTGAGTTATGTGAATCCTTTATAATAAACCAGTAAACATTAAGTAATATGTTTTCCTAAGTTCTGTGAGTTATTCTGGCAAATTATCAAGCCTGAAGAAGGTGCTGTGGGAACCCCAAATTTATAGCTGGTCAGTCAGAAATTATGAGTGTCTCCTGGTACTTTCAACTAGTGTCTGAAGTGGAGACAGTTTTGTGGGACTGAGCCCTTAATCAATGGAGTCTGTGCTAAGTCTTGGGGTTAGTATCAAAATTGAATTGAGCTGTTGGACACTCGGCTGGTGTCAGAGAATTAGTTGTTGGTGTGGAAAAAATTCTATGTATTTAGCATCAGGAAAAAAACCTCTCAGCTACTCTTAAAAAAAACAGAAAGTAACAAGTATTGGTGAGAATGTGGAGAAATTGGAAACCTTGTTCATTGCTGGTTGACATGTAGAATGGTGTAGCCATTATGGAAAACAGTATAGCAATTCCTCAAAAAACTAAACATAGAATTACTGTATGTTCCAGCAATTCTACTTTTGAGTATATATCTACAAAAATTGAAGGCAGGATCTCTAATAGATATTTGCACATCCATGTTCATAGCAGCACTATTCACAATAGCCAAGTGTTGAAAGCAACTTGATTGTCCACTGATGGATGAATGAATAAACAAAACATTGTGGGTGGGGGTGTGTGTGTGTGTGTGAAATAAGCCAGTCACAGAAGGACAAATACTATATGATTACACCTATATGAGGTCTCTAGAGAAGTCAAATTCATAGAGACAGAAAATAGAATAGTGGTTGCCAGGGGCTCGGAGGAGGAGTGGAGGAGTTGATGGATATAGCATTTCAGTTTTGAAAGATGAAAAACTTCTGAAGATTGGTTGCATAGCAATGTGAATGTTCTTAATGCCACTGAACAGTATTCTTCGAAATAGTTAAGATGATAAGTTTCATGTCATGTATTTTTTAACACAATTTTTTAAAAAGATTAAATGCCTGAAGACATATCAAATACCTTCACCAGTGCCTCACACATAGGAAGACCTCAGCAAATGATAGCTGGGATTGCATACACTGGTACCCCGCGGGCAGACGCCAAGCAGACCATCATCTTTGGAGTTAACCTTCCAATGTCCAAATCATACCCACTTAGCTTTGATATTTAAAAATACAAATGGTGGTCCTGAGTCCTTGCACAACATTGGCAAATTATTTCTTTAATATCCTAGAACACTTTAAATATAAATAGTATATGGACTTATGGCTACTTCTATATATATTTGCAATTTTACACATTAATTTTCAAGGCCCCGCTTATTCCCACGGGATCGTGTCACCCTTCTTGTCCTCTGCTCTCATGTCCTATTGTTGGCACACCACCATCAATGTAGAGATACCACTCGGGAGGGCTCCTAGCCCATCCAAAACCCACAATCATTGCCTAGTCCTGCAGCTGCTATTTTTTTTTTTTACTAGCTTTGCTTTTTACATACTTTCGGACACTATGTCTTTGCCAAGCCTATATAACTTCTACATAAATCAACAAACAGCTGTTGATTTTAATAGTCACCACACCCTCTTGAATTCTAGAAAGCAGTCAAATTCCCCAAAAGTAAACTGTACTTGAAAATTGTTTTAAAATGGAGGAGGGGGAGAAGCCTCCTGCTTCATGTGAGTTGTCTTACAGGATAGGTCATGATACCTAAGTTAAGTAATAGAAATCTAGGGCATCTTTTTTCTTTTTCAAAAGCTTCCTTTGCTCTTAAACCACTATAAAGGAAAATAAAAATCTCAGAACTCTCCCCACCAATTTCTTATGCAAAAGGGAAGGTCAAGCCTGGAGGCTGAGTCATGCAATACTCTCTTCCAAATGAACAGCTGTTACTAACATTATGTATCAGCCAGATCCCCATGGAAAGGTGAAAGGCCTCAGACATCTGCAAGGACTGGCCCCCACAGATCATTCATAAGGAAATTCTTTCCTGGTCTCCCATAAACAAGGACCTGCAAATTGTATCTTTGGGTCAGCAGGCTAACTTTAGATCCTAAAACTAAAGTCCATTCAATTCCACACAAAAGATGTTGACTACAGGTTTATCTTCCCAGGTGCAGAACAGAGACAAGATAAGACCATACCTTCTTCCACCTACCCAGGGACATCTACATAATTGATGCTTCCTTCTCACCCTTTTTCTCTTCTAACATTTGCCTTATGTTATATAAAATATAGATTTCCTGGGCCTCACAAGATGTAACCATTTTTCTCACTGCCTGCTCTACTCTCATTTTTTTCTTTCTGTATGCAGTCTCCCCTTTAAAACCTGAGGTCCCAAATCCTACTTTGAAAAACAGTCACAGAAATGGCTGTGGTTTGTGTTTTTCCTGGGCGCATCCTCAAACTTTGGCTTAATAAACCTCCATTGATTGAGATCTTTGCCTCAGTCACTTAATTTGGGTTGTCACCATGTTTCAAATATATGGAAACTACGTTAAAAGTACTTACATTAATGACTATCCTCTTTTTATTCATATAACTTTCAGCAATCATTACTTGTGAATATCAACTTATGGATCCTCAGAGTCAACTGATTTTTAAAAAGCTAAGTCAAGAAAAATATTCCTGTCATAATGTTATCTTTACAACTGTGTAAAGTTCCCGGTCCCTTTAATACTTTAGAAGGAATTTTTTGTTGTACTACTTCAGATTTAAATTTAAATCTTTTTTTCTGAGATACAAAACCAAAGTTTAATTTAATGAATGTGGGTGCTTTGTTACTGATTGAGAACACAGCACAAAAGCAGCAGAATTCCTTTGCATGTCTTTTAATAATGGATGGCTGAAAACAGCCAAAGTCCAACCTACATTAAACAGTGCTCTTCTTCGATTTGCTTGAATAAGAATTTCCAATTGGAAGCATTTGCTAGGAGGATGAGAACATCTGGATTCAGCAATGGTAGAGTAGAAACAGATGGTGGCTTCATGGAAGAGGGGCTGTGGCTCTTCTGCTGAAAGCTGCATATCCCACGGTTTTCTCCTTGTTTTCCTAATAAACATGGCCTGTCTCCGTCTCATTAGCTTCAAAAAATACTTTATAGTTCTAGAGCTCTCCAAAGAAATTGACCATTTGTGTCAGGGGATGCTGTAGTAATAAAATGATGAATGTCAATAAAAATACCAATAAAGATTACATCATTGTCTTTTTATCAGAAATATTTCATTGGATTTTAAATGCAGGCTAGTGTTTAATTTACTGTCTCCCACCGCCTCTCTTCCCCACCCTCCATCAAATGACAGAAAAATAGCTACAATGTAGTTATATATGTATAATACGTGAACACAGAGTTATATGTCTAATATGTGACTACCTGGATCCAAATCCTGGTGCAGCCAGTCACCAGTTGTGCCCTTGGGCAAAAATCTTTGTACCTCACTTTCTTCAACTGTAAAATGAGAATAATACTTTATAGAGCTGATGTGAGAATTTGAGTTAATACATATAAGCACCTAAGATAATAACAGCACATAGTAGGCACTCAATAAATGTTAGCTATTTTAATCTTATTTTAATCTTGCAACAGACTTTTCTTCAGGCTGATCATTTATGAAATTGTTATTCTTCTTTTCAGTGCTCAGTATGGCAGGAAGTCATATGTTGCCTCATGGAGCAGAGGAAAGGACAAGGGGTTTAAATCAGCAGATGCACAAGTCCCTCCTCTGTGACCACTGGGCAGCCTTGAGTAAGTCCTTTCTCTCTGAGACTCTCACAGTTGTCCAAATTCCATGAGGTGCCATCCACCTGTGCACCCAGGCTGCTACAGAGAATGCACACAATAAATGGTTCTTAATTATTGGAAAAATGCTTATCTGTAAGGTCCTCTGGAAAATTACTTATACCAAGCCCTTCTCTTTTAAATCTTTCACACATTGCAGTGGTAAACAAAGCTTTTAAGATAAATTAGATAAAGAAACAGGACTATCAGTTCTGAAAACTTGGTTAAACCAAATTTGAAGACTAAATTCTAACTTTAGGCCAGTTTGGCACTCAAAAATCTCTTTCTAGTTTGTGTTTCCTCTAAGCCAGGAGGAAGTCTTAGAAGTCTCCTAGGCTGTGAAATGAGTGAAGCAAAACAGCAAAGTGTTAGAAACTGTGGAAAACTGGATCGTATAGACCGCATCCAAAACAGAATTCAAATTAAAATTTTTTGTCCAAAACTCATCCCTAGGCCAGAGTCAGTGCTCAAGCAACAAGACATCAGCTTTTGTTTTTTAAAAAATTGGTATACCTAACTGAATGAGGTTTATATTAACTGGTATCCAGTTGTTTTATCTGCTGTTTTATGTAGTTCTTTGCTAGACTTTTCTAACTAAATTCCTAGATGCTTATTCAAGTTTGGCTTTTCTCCTGCTCCGTCATCTAGAAATTGTGCGAACACCATGCATACCTTGCAGCTGTCAGCAGTAAGTCACTGTCAAGGGATATGACGAACTACTCCTAGAAACTCATTAAAGCTTTATGTGGTGGAGTACCTGCAGTCAGGCAACAGTTACCCAGTGGGTGTTTATAAAGCACCTACTCTGAGCATAAGAAAATATTGCAAATGTATCTAGGGCAGGTTTTTCCATTTCTCAGCCCCTATTTTACTAAAAGGATGTGGGTCTTGCCAATCAAGGCATCAATTTTCTTTCTTATTCCTTTGGATAAACTGATGCCTTCCATTTACCAGGAACAAAACCTTTTTTCCTTGTTACTTGTAACTAAAATCACAGCAAATCTGCTTCTAATCTTGTCATTTCTGAACTTGCTATAAAGTTGTTCCGAACTCTGTTGAAGTCACTTCAGCCAGTATATATGCCGTCCTAGACACTCTACTCAACCACACACTAAGGATTCAGAGGCTTTTTGCCCTTGTGGAGTTTATGGTCTAAAATGACCACCTATGACTCTGGCACACATATAATGAATACACAGAATTGTAATTGCACTACAAGGAGAGACGAAGTACACAGAGCTGATTTTAGAAAGGTAATGCCTACAAATGGATTGCCATTACAGAGTCATGGCTGTTACTTTAGTTCTACTTTTTTGTTTGATCTTAGAACTCAGGTTGTTCCTGTCTTCATTTAGTTGCAGAAACTGAAGCCTGATGGGTTAAATGCCCTACAAAGTCCACAGAAGCCAAGAGAAAGGAACTCGGGCCTCTGGGTGACAAGCCACACTCTGCCACTGTATTTGGATGGTGTCCTCCTTTCTCTAGTGCATAACAATTGCTCAGCTCTGGGCCACCCAGAATGTGTCTTAGGGACACATTAAATAAGAATCTCATGTTAAATGTGAGATGATAATGAAGAGTAGTATTTTTATTGTTCAATTTAATAAATTGGAATAAAATTTCTGTGTCAGCCATTACCCTAAGCACTCTGGTAATGAAGATGATTAAAATGTAGTTTATTCCCTCCTGTGGCTCACTGGTTCTTGAAGAAGATAGACATGTGAAAAGCAATTGCTGCAATGCAATCAGTGCTGTGAAGGAGGGTACTTAACGAAGCTCCTGTCTCTGCCTGGGGATATCGGGGAACACTCGATGGACAAAACATGGAAGGGCACCTGTGCATTGGGAACAGAATGTACAAAGTCCAAGAGGTAAGAAACAGGGTGGCTTCTTTGAGAAACTTCAAGTAGTCCATACAGCGTGCAGGATATTTGTGTTTGGGGAAAAGATATACCACATCTCGAAGGACTTTCTGTGCTATGTCAAGACGTTTGAATGATTTCTCCAGACAGCCGAAAGTCACAAAAACTTTAAGGGGATTCTATAAGGGGAGTGGTATTGTCAGATTTGCATCTTTAAAAGAATGCTTTGACTGCTATGTGTGGGATAAATTAGAGGAGGCAAGATAAAGGCAAGGGAATTTTAGAAAATTGATGAAATAGCACAAGCAAGAAATGATAAGGCAGTGCAATAAGGATAGAGCTAGCAGGAATAACACTGATACAGTTGGATGACTTACTGACACAGAGAGCTGGTGAAAGGAAGGAGAAGTTCAAGGTGACTCCTAAGTTTCTGACTTGGGGGATCAGCTGTGTGTTGGTGCTTAACCTGAATTTAGCGAAGTCTGGGGAGAAAAAAAGATGTGTTGGGATCTAGGACGGGATGACCATTTTGAAGATGGAAGGAGCACAGTCAAGAGCTGGAAATACATTTTAGAATTTTCGTCTCGTGGATGGTAATCGAACTCCTGGGTGTAGATAAACTTGTTTGGAAAAGTATGTAGAGTGAGAAGAGAAGAATAACATGGAAAATACCAGGATGGCCAATGTTTAAGAATAAAAAGAAGAAAAGAAGCTTACAAAGGGAAATAAGAAGTGGTCTGAAAATAGGCAGAAACCCAGGAGAGAGTGTGGTCATGGAAGTATAGGGAGGCAAGTACCAAATGTGCCTAAGAGGTCAGGGAGGACATAGAAAAGGACGCAATGAATTCAGAAATCAGAAAGTTGTTTATTTGTTCAAGTCAGTGAATGTGTCTTAAGCACCTGTTAGGTGCATATCCTGTTAAAGGCACTGGGGATAAATCAGTGAACAAAATAGAAAATAAATATCCCTGTCTCTAGGGTTACATTCTAATGAGGAGTGCAGTAAACAAATATGTGAAAATTTAATATATTGGATAAGTGCTCTGCAGAAAAATACATCAGGTAAGAAGGATATTGAGCTGGGGTTGGGAGAGGTGTGAATGCAATGTAAAGAGGGTGATGAAAAGGTCTTAGTGAGCAAGTGCAAAGGCCTCAAAATTAGAGTGATTCTACTGGAATACGTTTTGGTCTAGGGAAGGAAAAAGCTAGGTTGCAATGAATTAAAAAGTGAATAGAAAAGAGGAAGAAAATTGCTGATAAAAGAGGAGGAAATGGAGTAAATAACTTCTCCAAGAAGACGGGTGCTAAATAAAGGGATGAGATCCTAAGCACAGGCAGAAGGGTTGGAGGAAGAGCAGACAAAAAAGGGCTTGGAAACAGACAGGTTTGTGAGTTGGAGGCCAGGAAGCAAGGCTGTGAAGTTGCACAACCTCAGACGGTACCGTTTCACTCTGTAGTCTGTGGGAATGTTGCTCCTTGGAGTTGTGAAACAGGTGTTCCCAACTCGCCCCCTCCATTACATTTTTGCTATAAATTAGGAAGCAAGAACATTTATTCTCAATAGAGCAAACACAGGCATATCAGGGGGCGGTTTGCCTGGTTGGGACACAGGCAACAAACAAATAAATATGTAAAATTTATCAAAGGAGCTGATGTCACAAATGGAAAGGCAAGTTGAACCTAGGAAAAAGCAAAATGGTGGCCAAGTGGCACTGGGGGCTCAGAGGATGGTCGGGCCATGCACTGGGCCTTTTATTCACATTTTTTCACTTAATGTTGCCAATAGTCCTTTATAAATGAGAAAACTGAAGTTCACAGTAGTGAAGTAACATGCACAAGCTCACGCAGCTGGGAGCTGGTAGAGCCAAGATTCCAAAGACAATGAACTTTCCCCTACGACATGTTGCTTGTCATACAAAAAGGAATAGGATATACGACTCCTGCTCTCAGATCTCACACTCTATTGGGAAAACAGGCAAATAAATAACTATAAAACAATGAGATGAATGGGGAACTGGTTTATGAGCAAACTACTGTGAGAATATAGGCTTGTAAATTCTCCCAGGCAACTGCATATTTACGGTAGGCAGGGAGGGAGAACAGAAATGACAAAGGCAAAATAGTAATAAATTTTCATGATGATACAATGAGTATCCTTCACTCTCATCTTATCTTTAAATAGGTATCTATTATTTACCATTTAGAATGAGCAATTTCTTAAGTTCACATGCAGTTGTTTATTACGCACCTTTTTGCAGATTTTTTTAAGTAGGAGAGTTTAAGACTCATCCCTTTAAAGTGAAGTGCTTCAAGATACTAATACTTTTACACTTTGTGTAAGGAATGGGGGAAATAAGAATATAAATATATAGATAGATAAAGATATATGGCTTATTTTTGCATAAATACTGGAAGACCAAATCAAAATCGTCTGGGGTTGGAGTGTGGGGAATGGGGTAGAAGAGGTAGGGATGGAAATAAGACTTTTCTGAAGACATCTTTTTATAGAGATTTTATTTTTGATCCATATAAATGTTTTACATATTTAAAGATAAAACAAGCAAACCCTAAAATTAAAAAAGACTGAAACAAATTATGCAAACTCTGTATCAAATTGGTAAGATAATCATACAGAGATAAGAATTTCGAATGAATTTTTAAACAGAGTGCTCTGATGATACATCTTAGTGCTGTATATGATAAGGATAACTTTCAAAGACATTTTAAACTTCATTCTGTACCTTTATTTTTAGTAGTAATTATAGCATGTGATTTTGAGACTATTTTGTGTATATTGTAGAATAAAAAATATATTTTGACATTATTAGGAAACAAGGCCTTTGGTGTGAGAAAAAAGTGTACAAATATCAAATTATAGAAAAAAAGTAATTTTAAAATCTGAATTGATCTGTGCATCAAAGGAGACAATCTATGGAGTTAAAAGGCAATAATAGGAGAAAATATTTGCAAATCATACATCTGATAAGAGGTTGATATCTAAAATATATAAAGAACTCTGACAATTCAACAATAAAAAACAAATAACCCAATTAAAAAATGGGCAAAGAATTTGAATAGACATTTCCCCAAAGAAGACATACAAATGGCCAATAAGCATGTGAAAAGATGCTCAATGTCACTAATCATTAGGGAAATGCAAATCAAAAACACAATGAAATGTCATCTCACATCCATTAGGATGGCTGCTATAAGATAAAAAGAAAATAGCATTGGTGAGAATGTGGAGAAACTGAAATCCTTGTGCACTGTTGGTGGGAATGGACAATGGTATAGCTGCTGTGGAAAAGAGCATGGCAGCTCTCTTCAAAACTTAAAATAGAAATCACCATATGATCCAGTAGTTACACTTCTGGGTATATGTCCAAAAGAATTGAAAAGAGGGCCTTAAAGAGATATTTGTACACCTATGTTCACAGCAGCATTATTCATAACATTGATAGCAAAGAGATGGAAGCAGTCTAAATGTCCACTGGTGGATGAATGGATAATCAAAATATGGTATATTTATAGCATGCAACATGTATATTGTAAATATACAATGATTATTCAGCCTTTAAAAAAAGGAAATTCTGACTCATCATACAATATGGATAAACCTTGAGGACATCATCCTAAGTGAATAAATAAGCCAGTCACAAAAAGACAAACATTGTGTGATTCTGCTTATGTGAGGTACCTAGAGTAGTCAAATTCATAGAGACAGAAAGTAGAATGGTGGTTTCTAGGGGTTGGGGGAAGAGGGAAAGAGGGAGTTATTGTTTAATGGGTATAGAGTTCCAATTTTACAAGATAAAAAAGTTTTGAGGATTGGTTGCATAACAGTATAAATATACTTAATGCTACTGAACTCTATATTTTAAAATGGTAAATTTTATGTTATATGTTTCTTACTACAATAAAAGATAATATTTTAAAATTACTTTGCTGCAGAGGGAGATGCTATCTTCACCTTTTTAAGGTTGTTTGCCATCCAACCATCCTTAAAAGATAGTCTAGAAAAAATAAAAAGGCATTTGGTGCCTCAGTTGCAAATTGTGCAGAGAAGTAAGAGACCAATGGAGAATTGTTTCCCATTGCATATATCCTTCAGTGGTGAGATCTGGACATTGCCATCTTAATCAAGTGTCCAAACCAAGCATTGCTAATAATGGATCATGTGCCTGCTGATGTAATGCAACATAAGTACGTAACTTCCCATGACTGTTTTCACCACAAATCTTCAAACTGAATCTAAGCAAGTCTTTAGACATAATATTAAAGTTACAGGAAATAAAAGGAATAGAGAAATAAATTAATGCCACCATGAAGTAATCAGACAAATCTATATTTCATAAGACAACTAGTCCAATCAATTAAAATAGTCAATGCCATTTTTTACAAAAGGGTATGTGGGGGAATGATCTAGAATAAAAAAAGACATAATTGAGTGCAATGCATGAATCTTGATTGGATTCTGAACTAGACAAAGAGGGGCTGTTAAAGATGTTTTGTGGACAATTAGGGAAATCTGAACATAGACTGGATATTATTGTAGGGAATTGCTTTCTTAGGTATAATAACAATATTACGGGTTTTGTAGAAGTATGTCCTTAGGAGATATACACTGGAGTGTTGTGTGTGTCTGACACATGTCTTCAAATTGTTCAACACACACACATTAGCTTGAACTACATGAATTTGTTTCCAGTCAACCATTTTTAATCCAATTTTATATGGTTCAACCTAATAAACAAATAAAACACATACAGTAAATATTAACAGTTATTGCAGCCTGGTGATGGCTATATGAATGTTATTGTCTTATTCTTTCGACTTTTCTGATTATTTGGAAATTTTATTAATAAAAACTTGGAAAAAACAAACAAAATAAGAAAAAAGGTAAAAGTTTGACATCAGAACTCACTGAGAAGCCGGGTGCAGTGGCTCACACCTGTAATCCTAGCACTCTGGGAGGCCAAGGCGGGAGGATAGCTCGAGGTCAGGAGTTCGAGACCAGCCTGAGCAAGAGCGAGACCCCGTCTCTACTATAAATAGAAAGAAATTAGCCAAACAACTGAATATAGAAAAAATTAGCCAGGCACGGTGGCACATGCCTGTAGTCCCAGCTACTCGGGAGGCTGAGGCAGGAGGATTTCTTGAGCCCAGGAGTCTGAGGTTGCTGTGAGCTAGGCTGACACCACGGCACTGTAGCCAGGGCAACAGAGTGAGACTCTGTCTCAAAAAAAAAAAAAAAAGAACTCACTGAGGAAGTGAAACCTGCCTTTGCCATTTAGTAGCCCTATGATGGCAATGATGTTAAGAGAAGGTTCTTGGGGTAGGAACCGGAAGGTAGGAGTGGGAGAGGCTTTATTCCATCCACATCCTCCATCCGGTCCCCCAATAAGCACAGCTCTACCTAAGAACAGTGTAGTATTCTTTAGCACAAGCCTCCTAAGCACTAGATTTTGGCTCCTGAGGCCCACTCACCAGATGTTATATAACTTGGGCGAGGAGCTTAATTTTTCCAAGGACTTAGTACTGACTAGATCTGAAGAATGAGGAGGAAAGAGGTTCTTAGGATGACTTCCTAGATTTCTGACCAGAGTGACACCTCAGGAAGAGGAGGTGTAAGCATCCCTGGTGGGTTTGGAGTTATTTCAGGCCAAAGGACTGAGGAGGAAAGAGAGAGATCGTCTCCTTAGCAGTGGGATGGAGACTCAGAGCCATCTAATTTTAATATTGACCAAATGGGATTTCTTTTTGCACCCTGAGCTGACGAAGAGGAAGAGATCAATTCTATTTTCCAAACGTTCTATAATGAGCATATATTACTTAATTTTTAAGGAAAAATTATTTTTTAAAGTGATTCTACGTTGCAAAACTCAGAAATAGCAAAGGATCTATATATTATGAGATACATATTTTTAAATTGTGAGTAATTATACAGTTATGAGCTAAATGTTGTTTTTAAGTCCATGCATTTGAACTTATAAAATAAACATATATCAATCAGTTTATAATGACAAAATGCTGCGTGATGTGTTTTGGCAGCAGTTGAGGAGGAACTGCAAGAGCAGTAAGCGGAGGATGGGAGACGCCCACACCGGCGGCAGCGGAGGTGGTGCCCTGAGAAGAGGTGGGCAGTGAGCAACAGCTGCGGCTGGAATAACAGAGGAGCCGTCAGCAGGGCAGGACAGCTGCGGGTATGAACCACCCAGGGTACCCCAAGAAAGAAAAAAAATGAGGTGGGGGAACCTGGAGATCCAGGAACACCGGCAGCAAATTCTCCTAATAATAGCCACGAGATGGCTCACTGATTATATTTCTGAGCATTAAAAATAGATTATCTCTTGATTGCCATGTTTGGTTTTTTTGTCGTCAAAGTGAATATAGTACAGGAAGACTTACAACAAAAAGCAATTGTTCCTTGCTTTTTATTTCCCCTGCCTCCATCCCATTTCCAAAATCACCTTAACCTTTGTGGTTTTAAATTCTCCCTCTGATGATCTTCAACTGTATAAATATGATTAAGCTGCTATTTTATGACATTAATTATTGACTCTTGCAACACAATAGTTGCATCATTATTTTTAGTCCTGTTGTTCACTTTCGTAAGTTTAATATCCTGAAACTTTTTAGTTCTATGAAATGCAGACAGCATCTCTGGCTCTCCATTTGGTGAGAGGAGGATATCTGGGCTCCTACTCCTCTTGGACTCCTCACTTCTCCAAACTTTTTAAAGCTGTGTTCTAATTCTTAGATTTCCATGATGGGGAACATTTACATTGTGCTCTGTAACTGTAATTGAGTCTTCTGTAGTTTGCCCTTAAGTTGAATCTAACAGACCATAACCAAAAAACAGCATTAACATCATCATGTTCATGAAAATATTGGTTCACAGCAGAGTCAAGTAGTGTGCTGAGATTAATTTTCCTTCTCTGTTGTAATCACAGAGGCACAACCTTAGGCTGCTCACCTGCTCAAAACCATGGTTAGTCTGCCTTCCTTCCTTCCTTCCTCGTTTGCTTCCTTCCTTCCTTCCTTGCTTCCTTCCTCCCTCCCTTCCTTTCCCTAGTTTTTTCTGTTGTTGAAAGAGGAAATCCGTGCCATCTTACCCATTTTATTGCTTGGGGTCTTTTTCTTTTTGCAGCCCATTAATGTCTTATTTTAACATGATTCATATTTATGATTTTCTTACAGAGTCTTTTTTTAAAAAATAATTTCTAGGTGCTTATTTTCATTCAACCTTTGGCTGTAGTATACCTTCAAGTCCCTCCAACTCTGTGTTCTGTGAAATCCCTTTCTTTCCTGGATTCCCCATTCTTGCTCAAATACTAGCTGGTGGCTAAGTCACGCACCAAGCTGACATTCTGGGTCACATCCACTGCTCCCTGAATCCCATGGCTGCCTGACATCAATCACTTTGCTGTTTTACTGATGGAGTGTGTGCTCAAATGACTCCTCAAGAAAAGGTGTCTGGCAGGTAAGCTTTCTGAGTCTTCGCTCATCTAGCAATGTCTTTATTTTGCCCTCACAAGTAATTTGCCTGGGTGTAGGTATCTCAAGTTAAGAATCATTTTCCCTCTGAACTTTGAAGTATAAACTAAAAATAAAATTCTAAGCCCCCAGCTGACTGAACGGATCCTCTCTAGCCAAAGGGACTCCAGAGAAATGTGAAAAATATATTCCCATCCACGGTAGGATGGGAGGTCAGACACACCTCATTGTACCTCCTCCCTTTTAGGGTTTAGACACAACAACTGACCAGCACTAAAGTTAAAATAGAGATCATAAGACTGACAGGACACCAAACAGACTTTTCGTGGCAATAAGATACCAAATTGTAAACAGCACCTAAGGCCATGCCAGGCAGGGGTTAAGTCATGCACCCTGACACTTAGAGAATAAGCTAGGTTCTAACCACCACAGGTTTTCTTTTTCTCTAGCAGCTAAACAAGCACTGGCCTCAAGATAAGCATTATTAAAACAAGTGCGGCTCATCACCAGGCGTTGACCCCCACCCCCGTTCCATAAGCCCTAACTACAGCTTTGATTGGACAAAAGACGGATTTCAGTAACTTTCTCCTGATAAGAAGAGCACCTTGATTGGAAATCCTGTCTGGGGAATAAAAAAAAAAAAAGAAGACCGCTGAGCATGGACTGGCTCTAGCTGGTTTTACAGAGGCCGTGCACTTGACTGCCTTCATGTCCTGAAAAGACCTTTTGACATATAGGGCCTAATTATAACATTTAATTAAGTGTATTATGTAACATATGACCCAAGGCAAACATGTCATATGTTACATGCATGTTTTTTCTATACGCATGCGTCAGGACCGCCTTCATGAATATTATAGCTCCTCCTGTAATCTGTTGAATATGTATATTTGACCAATCTGTTAAGCTTAAATTCTTGTCTTGCCCCTCCTTCCCTCAAAATGCCAGTCTCTGGTCTTTGGCTAGAGGCTCTGCTTCCCAGCCTGTTACAATGGCTACCCTGCAGGCTATAACCATTTACAAGAAATAAAGCTTTCCTTTCCAAATGTATAGAACAAGTGATTTTTAAGTTAACAGGAGCTATTATTCCACTGCGTCTAGTGTAGCTGATGAGAAATCTAACATCAGCATGATTCTTGTTTCTTGTAGAAGTTTGTGTTCCCATAACCCTGGAAAGCTCTTAGGATCTTCTCTGTATAACTTGTTCTAAAACTTTCAAACAATGTGTGGCCTTTTCCATTCCCCCTACTGAACACTCAGGAGGTTCTTTTTGCATTATTTCTTTGTCATCTTTCTCCCCTCAGTCTTCTCTGCTCTTTCTGGAATTTCTATTAGTCTCTTCTTATACCCCCTCCAAACTGATCCTCTATGTGTATGTATGTGTGATATTGTGAATCATATATTTGGTCATCCTCCCAGTCTCCTAGTATACAACTCCTAAAATCCTTGGAATCTCCAAAGCGGTAAGCATCTTTTTGTTGACACCACACCAGCTGACTGGCAGCTGGCAGCACCTAGGTAGCATCAGGCTGGGGCTGGTCACAGGAAAGACCAAGCATGATTACTTCCTAATCTCCAGGAAGAAGAGAGGGACTAAGGTTAAGTTGATCAACCAATAGCCAATGATTTAATCAGAATCATGCCTACATAATGAGGCTTCCATAAAAACCCAAAAGAACTAGGTTCAGAGAGCTTCCAGATAGCTGACTATGCAGAGGTTCCTGGAGAGTGGTGTACCTGGACAGGGCATGGAAGTTCCATACCCTTCTCCTATACATCACTTATGCATCTCTTCATCTTTATCCTTCATAATATCCTTTATATTAATAAACCAGTAAATATGTTTCCATGAATTCCAAGAGCTGTTCTAGCAAATTAATCATCCTTTGTGCATAAAAATGACCCGGAAACTTCCCAGACTTTATAAAAAGTGTGCAATGTCATTTTACACAGTTACATATCTAGCATAAAATGAGAAATTGCCTGTCATAAAACAGCAGTTTTACATATTTAGGACGTCAAGTTTGGGTGAAGAACTAGAGGACAAATTGATAGGAAGGACCGGGTTATCCTTGGGTAGTGGTGGCTGGGGCTTGGCACACCTGAGTGCGCCAGCTCTGCTGAACCCACCTAGTAGAAGGGGCGACTGGGGAGCACTGGCCTTGGAGGTAGGGCAGACTCTGGAGAGTGGGGTGAATGGAGACTGCTCAGAAGGTAGAGCGCCCCTCTACTTGGAGGTTACTCTCATATACATTCAACACTTATTAAGTGACTACTGTGTACCACAGACTGGAATAGATTCCAAAGACACCTTCACCTTCAGCCAGGGTAACAACCCAAAATGATGAGAATCCCTTCATGTGTGGAGAGAGACATCTAGAAATTAAAATCTCATAATATCTCACAGGAATATATACCTTTCATAATTGTTTAAGATTTAAAGTGTTATGTAGAATTGTTCTAATTCAACCACAAATATAGTTTGAGGGCTTTTGAATATGGTCATTTATTCAACAAATCTTTATTGAGTTCCTACTCTATGGTAGCCACTAGGGCTAGGACCTAAGGACACGATGGTGAAAAATAGATTATTTCTAATGCGGTTTACCACTTATCCACCAAAGACAATGCTGAGGCATCTTCTTTTCTCTTTCTCAGAGGCAGACGCCAAATTAGCTTAACTTTGAAATATAGAGATTAACTCTTGGTGAGAGCCCCAGAAAATAGGGCTAGGTGAACATGTTATATGCTGGTGTTAGCTCACTGAAATATTAATTTAGATGGATGATTGTAATGGAGAAAAACATAATTTAATAGAAAATCATTCACAGTGTTTTCCTTTAATTTTTACCTTTCTCCCAGCTATTTCGGTCTCAGTTTGACACTGTAGGGTAAGTCACTGTGAAACCAGGAATGAGTGAGCATGTACCCTCTGTCCTCAAAGGTTGGCACACAGGCCTGTGAACCTGGAAAGAGAACAAAGCTTTCTAATATGACAAACAAAGAAAATGAAGATTAAAAAGGCTGGTTTCCTCTTCTTTGCATCAGCACATATCAGTTGTCAGACAGCCCTGAATAATCTACTCCTCCTGTTCCTGAAAGGTAAACAGTTATTATTAAATCATTTCCAAAAAGGAGGTATATCTTAATTTTAAATAAAAATGGCACAAATGAAGTGACAATGCAACAAATATGAGAGAAACTTTCAAAGTTACAATATTTGGATTTGTGATTCTTTCTCCCAACTATTAATAAGTCTATTCTCTCCAGTGGTCCCTGAAACCTCACCACCGCTGACATCCTGATAAATGCTAAAAGGAAGAAGGAAAACAATCTAAAAGGCAGGATGGGTGTGGCAGTTAGAGAGGTCATAGTGAGAAAGAAGGAAAGTGCAGCTGCTCAAGTGTATGCAGATAAGTCATTAGGTTGAGGGCTGAGAGGAAGTGTGTGAGATTGCAGAGTGCCCACGTGGTCACCGACCACAGACTTCCAATGAAGGAACACAACCTTCACATTCTTTTGTTCAGCTCTGACTTCCAAACAAAGCAAGTTGCAAGACCAGTCCCAACATCTCGTTAAGTAGCAGAAAGCTGGCTTCCTTTGGGAAAAGCTAGTAGAGGTGTCTATTCATGCCCTTTTATTGCAAAAAGGGACAGATTTCTCCTGGTTTCTGCTCGTGGAGAGGACTTGCAAAGGCTGTGGTGGCAGAGTGCAAAAAGCACGGTATCTGGAGTAAGGTATCAGTCCATATCCTGTCCAGTGCTGTTAATTACCCTCCCTGGGTCCCAAATTCCTTGTCTGTAAAACGTGGAAGATTGAATACGCAAACGTGACTCTAACTTTCTAAAAAGACTTCTTTTCTCTTTTTCCCTCTTTAACACTTTCTTCTAATTAAATAAGCTTAAACTGTAAAATCATAAACTAGTCTTCCTGCTTTCTATATACCTAAGGTTGATTCATGCATTGTCTTAATAACATGATTAAGTTATGCTTAAAAATATGGGTGCACCAGTTTCAGGATGACACCCTCCGGGGTCTCTGCTACCAGTTTGGTCCAGGAACACACGATCAGCATCCTAGTGCCAGGTCAGTGTCCCAGTCAGCACCTACTGCCCATCTTCCAGCTGATGCTTTCTCGGGAGACAATACCTTCCTCTCAAGAATGTTTACTCATTTGCTTAAAACAACAGTGGATAGGTCTTCATCTGACCCACTACCCAAACAATCAGCTGATGTTATTTCTCCAAAGCACAATTAATTCACATAATTTTGTCAAGTCAACTGGACTTCTTAATTGTATTAAAAAACATTTAAGATATCACCTAACTCTGGCCCGAAAGTTCTGGAATATCTTGTGGTATCACCATTTCTAAGCAGTTTAGCGGTCTAATGGTCACAATTAACTTAATCAGCCAAATATAAAACCTGTTCTATACTGTCCTGGTAGGAGTCAAATTCTTAATGTATTCATAACTTAATAAATTATAAGTCAGAGTTGTGACACCAAGTTAACTTTGCTCCAGCCCTTGTTAGTTCAGGCTCCCGGATTTCTGCTTCAAGTTGGAAATTGCCAAGGCAATGTCAAAGCATGTCATACCCATGAGTCACATCTTACCATCTTTCATATCCATATGACAGACCAAGCCCCATTTGCTGTTTAAATTTTATTATCAATATTAATAATAAACCAACAGAAATGGGGTAACAAAGGGAAAAGTTCAGGATAAATAACTTCTTCCTTACAAATTAGAACACATGCGTATACACACATCCTCCTCTGGTGTGAGTTATTTCCTGCCCACATTCTGTCCTACAGCACAAATAGTCATACAAAACAGTCCACAGAACAATGTGAGCAGCTCGGCCCAGCTGTGTAAAGTCTTGGTCTGATTCTTGGTCTAGATTACCAGCTTCTCCACACTAAGTGTACTTGTGGTTTCATCCTCTTCATTTGACCCAAAATATCCTGGGAGGTCCAGCATCCTCTGCTCCGCCTCTGTGAGGCCAAACGAGGAATTATCATAGAAGGCGAACTCGGGGTGGGCAGGGAAGCTCTGACACTTGTCTTTCCTACATTGAGAAGGGCTCAGAGGACTGACCCTCTGGTAGCTTTCTTTAGGGGATGTGGGGGAAGACTGCTTTCTTGAGACACTCCTGTGACTTGGGGACGGTCCCCTGCGGGCTCTATGAGGCTCTGTTCTCTCAACTCCTGCCACTAATCCTGCCTGGCGATCCCCCAGGTCCGGTTTCCTTGAGGGCTGTCCCACGGCGTAGGATCTAGGGACAGGGCTTAATGGACCACTGGTTCCCCCTGCCCCTTGGGAATGCTCCGGTTTCTCAGGAAACATGTGGGCACTTCGACTCTGAGGCCTAAATCTGTCCTCTGCCTGGTCCCAGGTCCGCGTCCTTGAGCTATAGGCAGGGGCCTGCCGTGGTGTCAGAGTGGACATGCTCCTCTCCCTGAATGGCCGGGCTTGCTTGGTTTCATGAAAACTAGCTGTCCTCCTGAAGTGGGGATTCCTGGGGTGGGTCCTCTCCGAGGGGCCTCCTCTGCTGCCCACATGCCTCATCTGTGACTTGCGGATCAGGGTCTGGCTGGGGCTGACGGCACAGCTGGCCTGAGACACACTGAAATCCAACCTGGAGGGAGGTCTTTCCCCGGCACTGACCACAGGCTGGTCCAGAAAAGGGGATTTGATCCGGAACTTGTTTGCTGTCGCTTCTTCTGAGCTTTCCAAGTCCAAGGGGGCGCTGGCGGCAGCGTCAATGGCAGTGTCCGTCAGGGGACTCTGAGACACGTGGTACACTTTGGTGGTTTCTGTTAGACCTTTCTTCTTCATCTCCTTCAACTGCTGCTGGGCAAGGCGGTAGCTAAACAGAGGGGGGATTATCTTCTGGGCGTTGGACTGGAAGCTCTCGCTGCCGGAGGCATCGTCCTCGGGGGTGGCAGGCACACTCCGCCTGTAGGTCAGAGGGATGCCCACGTCCCCGGGGCTCCCCGCGGGCCCGTCACCCCCGTCTGAGAAGCTCCCGTGCTGCTCACTCAGCTCACAGATGTTCTCCTCGTCCGAGTTCTTCCGGAAGCTGGGGGAGTGGATAGAGCTGTGTCGAGCTGGGGTGCTACACTTGGGGGGGCGGCCAAACCTCCTCCACAGCGTGATGAGCACGGTGGCGATGATGATGAACAAGCACAAGGATATACCAGTGACCGTCACGATGTTGTTGGATTTCACTGGAACCTGGGGCTGAAGAGGAGATGGGCTGGATGGCCAGAAAGCTGCAAAAAAAAAAAAAAAAAAAGGTAAGAACAAACGTATTCTCTGGTATTGTTTTCTCCGTGTGGTTCCAAGGGCACTGAATGGCTTGATCTAAATATCTAACAGTTAAAGAAAGAAGAAAAATAAACAATTTCTGGTCTTACATATGGATCTTCAGCTGGAAGCCAGACAAGGTCACCACCTCAAAAACAGAGACCCATAGAAGTGAGGCGTCTGGGTAAGCCACCATCAACGTGGTGCCTGTGATCGCCAGCTCCTGCTGAACTCATCTTAAACTTTCTGCGTAGAAGCAGCATGAGGGAAATTTCAAGGTAAAACCAAGGTTTTCACTTACGATAATGCAGACATGGTATCTAGTTAAACATACCTATAAGAGGCACATTGGAAACTTTTACCAAGCATAAAATTTGAAATGTTAAATGATTTAGGTGCGTTAAATTTAGGTAGCCTGATTTGTATGTTGTAAGAGAAACTAATTAATGAAAATAAGATTGTCAGCAATATAACACAACTCAGTTTCCCCTTCTATTTAATAACATCCCGAAACTGTCTTTGCTAAGTGCTAAAGCCGCTGCTTTCTCCCTCTTCTATTTTCAGCTGCCCATTCGCCTTCCTACTCTCCACGTGGTGTGGGTTCGTCTTCTTTTCCCCTGCTCTCTCAAACTGCTTTGTCCCATGGTCATCAAAATGTTTCACCAAGTGCAGGCGCCACCTGGAGCTACATGATTGCTCTGGCTAGGACGTCCAGTACTACGTTCAATAGAATTGATGACAGTGAGCATCCTTGTCTTGTTCTCAGAGGGAATGCTTTCAACTTCTCCCCATTCAGTATGGTGTGGGCTGTGAGTTTGTCATATATGACTTTATTATTTTGAGATATGTTCCATCTATGCCTAGTTAGTTGAGAGTTTTTATCATGAAGAGGTGCTAGATTTTATTGAATGCTTTTTCTGCATCTATTGAGATGATCATATGGCTTTTATTTTTAATTCTGTTTATATGGAAAATCACATTTATTGGTTTATACATGTTGAACCATCCTTGCATCTCTGGGATGAAACTCACTTGATCATGGTGAGTAACTTTTTCAATGTGCTGTTGGATTTGGTTTGCTAGTATTTTGTTGAGGATTTTTGTATCTATGTTTATGAGGGATGCTGGTCTGTAGTTTTCTTTTGTTGTTGTTGTGTCTTTTCCTGGCTTTGGTATCAGGGTGTTATAGGCTTCATAGAATAAATTGGAGAGGATTCCCTCCTTAATGTTATAGAACAGTTTCAGTAGAATGGGTACCAGTTTTTCTTTGTAGTTCTGGGAGAATTCAACTGTGAATCCATCTGGTACCGGGCTTTTATTTTGGGGGGAGGATTTTTTATTATAGTTTCAATCTCTCTACTCATTGTTAGTCTGTTCCAGATTTTTATTTCTTCCTGATTCAACTTTAGGAGGTTGTGTGTTTCCAAAAATTTATCCATTTTATCTAGATTTTGGAGTTTGTTTGCATAGAGTTTTTCATAGTAGTCATAGATGATATTTTATAGTTCTGTGGCACGGGTTATAATGTCTCCTTTTTCACTTCTGACAGAGTTTATCTGAGTCCTTTCTTTTCTATTTCTGGCTAATCTAGTTAATGGTCTATAGATTTTTGTTTATAATTTCAAATAAACTTTTAGTTTCATTGATCCTTTGTATTGTTGTTTTGGTTTCCATTTTGTTAGTTCTGCTCTGATCTTTGTTATTTCTTGTCTTCTGCTAGCTTTGGGTTTGGTTTGTTCTTCTAATTTCTTGAGGTGTAATATTAGGTTGTTAATTTGTGACCTTTCTGTCTTTTTGATGTAGGTATTTAAGACTATGAACTTCCCTCTTAGGACTGCTTTTACTATATCCCAGAGATTTTGGTAGCTTGTGTAGTCTTTGTTGTTCAATTAGAAAAATTTTTATTTACATCTTGATTTCATCATTGACCCAAGGATTGTTCAGGAACAGGTTGTTTAATTTCCATGTATTTGTATAGTTTTAAGAGTTACTCTTGGAAGTGATTTCTAGTTTTATTCCACTGTGGTCTATAAAGATACATGGTATGATTTCGATTTTTCTGAATATGCTGAGACTTTTTTTGTGGCCTAACATATGATCTGTCTTGAAAAACGTCCCATGTGCTGATGAAAAGAATGTACATTTTCCCGATGTCTACCATACCACCCTGAATGTGCCTAATCTCAGAAGCTAAACAGGGTCAGGCCTGCTTAGTACTTCGATGGAAGAACGTATATTCTTGCAGTTTGGGCAGAAAGTTCTGTAAATGTCTGTTAGGTCGATTTGTTCTAGAGTCTCGTTTAAATCCACTGTTTCTTTGTTGATTTTCTGCCTTGATGATCTGACCAGTTCTGTCAGTGCGGTGTTCTAGCCCCTAGCTATTACAATGTTGCTCTTTATTTCTTTGCTTAGATCTAGTAAAATTTGTTTTATAAATCTGGACGCTCCTGTGTTAGGCGCATATACATTTAGGATTGTAATATCTTCTTGTTGAATTGTTCTCTTTATCATTACAGAATGACCATCTTTGTCTTTTTTTATTTTTTTACCATTGCTAATTTAAAGTATGTGCCTTGGGGATGTCCCGTTTGCCTGAATCTTCCAGGTGTCTGACGACCTTCTTGCATATTTAAATCTCTAGCGATACAAAGGAATTTTTTCTCCATTATTCTCTCAAATAGGTTTTCTATGCTTTTTCCTTTATTTCTTTTCCCTCAGGAATACCTATGATTCTTATATTCATTTGCTTTACATAGTCTTATATTTCTCAGAGAGATTATTCATTCTTCTTGATTTTTTTTCCTGCCTTTTTGACTGACTAGGTTAATTTGAAAGTCTTGTCTTCAAGCTCTGAAATTCTGTCTTGTGCTTGGTGTAGTCTGTTAAAACTTTCTCCTATATTTTAACATTCCCTAAATGACTCTTTCATTTCTAGAAGTTCTATCATTTTTTCTTATATTATCTATCTCTTTAGTGAATTTTTCATTCATGTCCTGAATTTTGGGGGGTGGGAGAGGTTCTTTGTGTTGGTTTTCAACTTCATCATTGATCCCCTTAATCTGATTTGCCATCCATATTCTGAATTCCATATCTGACATTTCAGTTTCCTTTTCGTTGAAGTCCATTGCTGGAGGACAATTGTGATCCTTTGGGGATGTCAAAGCTGCCTGTTTTTTCACGTTGCCAGAGTTCTTATGCTGGTTCCTTCTCATCTGGAACCTCTTCTCTCAGCTTAAGATGGATAGCTTTGCGGTGCTATCCCTGATCTCTGCTGGGAACTCTGTTGCTCAGTGAAGAGAGGGAGAGGCCCCTGGATGGTGTGCTTCAGTCCTGCGCTGGAAGACTGACCGGGAGGTAGAGGAGCAGGTGCACTGTGAGCCTTTGACACTGCTGCTCTCCTGCATCTCCCCATTCCCCTGCAGTTGTCACAGGCAGTCAGCATGTGCAGCATAGCATTTGCCCTGGCCCACCAGGGGCAGTGGGAAGGTGGCAGCAACAGGTCTAACACTGGGGTAGACACAGTGCTCTGGGGCTAGGACCTCAAATGGCACCAGCTGCAGCACCCTAGGTTCGTAAGCCAGTGGGACTCCGCTGTACTTTCTCTCCGGAGCAACGCTGCTGCATAGTCTCTGGTCAGCTCCCTGTGTCAGTCCGGAGGCCTGCTGCAGTGGGGTGGGGGGGCCCTCCTGCAGCTCCGATTTCAATGTCTGCAGGGAAGTGTGGAGCCCCAGGGTTCTCTCCTCTGTCCCTCTCCCACTTGTGGGTGCCTTCCCCAGGTACCTCGGATCCTGCCAAGCAGGTCACCCCATTTCCCTCTCCTTCACTTTGGAAGCCTCCCTTTACCTTGCTGTTGATTCCCAATGTTTTCTCTTAGTCAATCAAACCAAAGGTGAATATCTACTCAGCATCTTCAATCCTCTCCACGAGAGCAGCACGTGCAGGCTTCTTCACGTCTGCCATCTTTGCCCCTCCCCGCTTCTCACTTTAGAAAAACCCTTCTCAGCCCTTCCACACTGCCACAGCCATATCTCGCTCCTGGTCTTCCCAGCCACACTTACAGAAAAAGGAGTCCATACCTGCTGACTTACTGGTCCCACATTATCACCTCTGTCTCCTGCAACCTGTCCCCAACATTCCAATGGACACAGCTCCTGCCAAGGTCATGAGTTTGGTCTTAATATCCAAATTTGAATTCATCCTGCAGCATTGGCTACTGTTAGATACTTCCTGCAACTTTCTCTCCCTCTTGGTGTCAGTGAGAACACTCACTTACGTAGTTTAGAGAAGAGCATGGATTTTGGAGCCAGGGAGATCTAGATCCCATTCTTGGCTCCACTAGCTTTACGGTCTCCATTGGATGTCCCACCACCTCCATGTCAACATGCCCAAGACTCAGTATCTTCCCCCAGAACCTGTGCTTCCTCTGATATACCTGATCTGAAGGGAAAGGCACCGGGTCCATGCAGTTGCCAGTACCAGAACCCTGGGTTTCATCCTGCATGCCTCCCTTTCCATCACTCGCCAGAGTCTTTGAATCCTCTTCTCCCACATCACCATTGCCAGCACTTCATTTGACACGTGAGTGTCTGAAAAACTCTCAACAGGCACCTCTGCTGCCATTCCTACCCTTCTGATTGATACTCCATGCTACAGCCAGGGAGATCTTCAAACACACAGGCCCAAACCTCCAAAGCCCCTCAGGATGTGACCCCTGCCTACCTCTCAGGCTTTGTCTCTCCCACTCCCTCCAGGCACTCTATTCTCCAGCCACCCTAAACTATTGCAGTTCTCCAGGTCTCTTAATGCACCATCACCTTCCATGCCCCCATTCACTGCTCCATTAGCTGTAACTCCCCTCCTCACCCCGTTCAGCTGGGAGACGCCTTCTCCGCTCTCAATCTTTA
Organism: Avahi laniger; assembly: GCA_963575035.1. NCBI lineage: Eukaryota > Metazoa > Chordata > Mammalia > Primates > Indriidae > Avahi > Avahi laniger. The sequence goes on along the minus strand of CAUYSK010019779.1, from coordinate 10,454 downwards.
GTTCAAAATCACCACTTCCAAGAATGGAGGTATTCCCAGCATGGATTATCACCCCTTGAAGCTTCCATAGCAAGCTGTGGATACCTTTCTCATTGCAGGCCCTATATGGTACTGTGTATTAAGTCTATTTATGTGCCTTCTGAGCTACTATATCATAAGACCTTTCAAGACAGGGCCATGTCTTATTAACATATTCCCAACTCCAGTCACAGGAACTTTCACATAGTTGGCACTCAATAAACATCAGCTTAATTAATTGATTCATTATTTAAAAAGTAATAGTAAAATGATCAATGTTCCACCAGGTGGAATGTGGGTGCAACAGCAATTGGATCCTCCTACTCTCTTGTTGAACAAGACAGACCAAATAACATAGAGCTACATTCAGACCTTGGCATGAAAACATTTTTTTAAGGCCAAAAAAAACCTCTAAACTCCTAACCAACTGAAAATAGTTGAATGATGAAAGACTTGTTCCCTGCTATATCACTTCTCTCATCTGCGGTAGGTGCTGCTGATAGTGAGTAGCAGCATTGCCCATTTTGAACCTCTTCACTTAGCTGTTTATCTTGCAACTCTAGTAAGTTCCCTTAAAAACCACAGCTGGAGAAAAGCCCAAAAGCTGTTGGGCTTTCCCATCTCTTCCTCAACTAGTCTTTCCCCTTTCACCTGCAGTGAAGGAGATTCCCTGATGCTATGCAGCCTTCAAACAGATCTTTACATTCCCAAGGAGAGGAAAACAGGTTGAGTAGAAAAAAGAACACTTGGAAGAAAGGACCATTTTTACCCACATATTCATTTATCTGAGGACCACTTAGAGGAGAAGTAGGGAAGTCTCCAGCACTCACCCTTCTTGCTAGTTTATAATGTACAGATTTCCAATTCTCATACAGTATTAAAGAATTAAGATGCCAGGGCATGAAATAATATGACTTTTTTTTTTTTACACGAGAAATGTATTTAAAATGTTGGCACATAGCAGATGGTCAAGAAATGGTTGATATTGTTGTCACTTCTAAAAGAACAGTAAGACAACACCAGTGGCAACTGATTTTAAATTCATTCAAGTATATGGAACTCTGGATGGAATGTCTGAATACAATATGCCATCCCAAAATTGAGAGGATGAGATGTACTTGATGGAAGTTATACACAAGGAAGGAGCTGTGGAAAGTGAAGGGGACTTACAAAGAAAAGAGTAGACAGAGAAGAGAGCCTTAGGAAACAGTATGAGATCTAACTGTAGAAACAATGGATTCGGGGTGGGGCCCAGGACGCAGAAAGAAGACAGGCAGATGGAGGGCTGGGAGAAGAGCCTAGGTCTGAGGCTGCCATAAGAAAACAACAGAAGGGAGAATAATGTCCTCAAGACGCTGGAATGAAGGGAACAGGCCTATGGTACTGGCTGAAAAGATGAAATAGCAAGAAGGATTTTCTAAGGCCACAGGTGAAGACATTGGCTGAGATATTGCCAGGTGCTTTGGCTAAAATGTGCTCTGAGATCCAAACACAGAAAAGCACCTAACTCCTCCAGATCCCAAAGAAATAAGGAACTAAGGATGGTTAACTTAGTTGGAGAGCAGAAGAAGGTAGGACTTGACAGAAGGACTTTATCCAAGGGTCGGAACCAGAGCAAAGGCCGGCCAACCAAAGGGAGGTTGCACGTCAGAAGGCGGGATGGTGTGTGGGAAGAGGGAGGATTGTTCATTGCTGTAACTTTTGGTAAATGAATGAGATTCAGCTACATAAGCCGAAGTAAACCTAACTCAGCCATGTGAGCAGCACATCTATAGGCCACTTACATCACATACTCATTGAAGAACTACTAGTGTGTGCCTTGGAAATGCTTAGAAAGTGCGGGAAAGGCCAGTCCCTAGGTGATAGCAAGAAGAAATGTCCTGGCCAGGCATGGTGGCTCACACCTGTAATCCTAGCACTTTGGGAGGCCAAGGCAGGAGGATATCTTGAGCTCAGGAGTTCAAGACCATCCTGAGCAAGAGCAAGATCCCATCTCTATAAAAATAGAAAAACTAGTGAGGTGTGGTGGCATATGCCTATAGTCCCAGCTATTTGGAAGGCTGAGGCAGGGGGATCACCTGAGCCCAGGAGTTTGAGGTTGCAATGAGCTATGATTACGCCACTGTACTCTAGTCCAGGCAGCAGAGAAAGACCCTGTCAAGAAAAACGAAGAAAGGAAGGGAAGAAAAGAGAGGGAAGGAAGGAAGGGAGGGAGGAAGGAAAGAAGAAAAGAAAGAAAGGAAGAAAGGAAGAGAAAAAAAGACAAATGTCCCTTCCTGCTCCTCCTGCATAAGAGTGGTAAAGAATAAACTTAGGCCAGTCAGGGGATAAGACAGTGAGTCTTAGCTCATTTTTTATAAATAATGGTCTATGTGGTCCCCTTAGGCTTATTTGGCATGATGGGGAGAAAAATGAAGGAAAACTGTTTTCCACAGTTTTGGTGTGGAGAAGCAGAGGGAGAAATAACAAAAATCTTAGGAAGAAATGATCATTCCTCCCCCATTTGTGTGTTTTTAAAAATTATTTAACACAGCTGAATCCTTAATTTAGGTATATTTCCTTGTCATTTCCCTATCCTCCACGGTGTTAAATCCCATCATCTCACTGGTAAGCTTTTCTTGCAGCTATTCCCAGTCTTAGCCACACTAACAAGCACAGGGTTAGCAGAACCAACAGCAATCACAGAGCATTAGTGAGTCCACTCCCGAACTCCTACTAGTGATTCTTAGGCAGGCCTGGATTCAACATTCCTTCTGATGGAGGCTCCGTGGAGACACTCCCAAAGGAAGCAAGAATACCTACCAGCACACTCCTCCAGGGAACACAGGGAGGTCTCCGAGGACATTCCAGGGCAGCCAGGTCTGGAGGGGAAGGAAGTGAGACACACGCGGCGACGCTCTCTGACACCATCCCCACATGTGGTGCTACACTGGCTCCACGGCTGCCACAGTCCCCAAGTTTCTGCAAGGACATAAGTCATGCTTTTAACGCTAGTTCATTTGAGATTCAGTATTCAACTGTACCCAAATGAAGCAGCGAAACTCAAATCTCAGGCCTTGAAAAGTCAGTGAGTAAAAACATTCCCAGAGATGCAGAAAGCTGGAAAGAGTGTTGCTCCTAACCTTAAAACAAAGAAAAGCTGCATAGTTTACAAAATCTCAACCTTCCTACAATCCACCAGAGAGCTGAGGTCATAGAACAACCAACTATCCTGCAATATGAGGAAAGATAGGCTCCTCCAAGGAAAGGTGGGATGCAACACCTGTTTACCTGGGGCAGATACCAGCCCCCATACAAGCTGTTGAGAATTCATCTAAAAAAAAGTAATGAATTGCTAAAAGCCTAATGTGGACTAGCATAGAATATAGAACCCTGAGGAGCCACATATATACGCAGAATCTATAACCACTTGCAGGCTCTTCACAGATCTCACCAAATGCTCACAAGAAGGACTGAGGGTGGGCACAAGCCCAGACAAAGCCTCCCTCATGGTGGAGGCCTGAGGAGGTAAGGGGTAGCACTGTGGAAAAGACACAAAGCCTCACCCAAATCCTTCTGCCCATCTCCTCTACCAAACAAAAGCCTCTACTATCAGGAAAAAGCAAACAAACCCTGTCATCCTAAGAGTATGAGTAGAGACTAAATGCTGCTAAGGAATGAAATAAGAAAAACTCCTTCACCCTTGGGGAGGAGACAAAAATATCCTGGGCACAGACTACTAGAGACCTACTGGGGAGGGGCAGGATCACCAAGAAGGCCCCATCCCTGATACTCATGGACATAGCACTTGCCTAAGACTGAGGCTGAACCAGTACAAGAGAATGCCCTTCCCCCACTTCAGGCTAGCAAGTACCAAGTATCAAATAGCAGCAGTCCACTGCCGGGGGAGAGGCAAAGCAAGAGGTGAAAACCTCTCTGATGTGCAGGCCCAATCCTAAAGCTGAGGGTGGAACAGAAGCATGGAGAAAAACTCTCTGGCAATGCAATATCTTCCCTAAACACAAAATAACACCAGAAAATTTTGAAATCTGTGATGCACTGAGGGCAGCCCTATCAACAGGAAAAACCCAAACATGGCTCAATTCCTTACCACATTAACCCAACACTCACACTAAAGGCCTAGCAAAAACAGAGGTATGCCCATTTCCAGGCATAAATACCTTAGTGTCTATAGTTCCAAACTAGATATCCAGCTCTCGATCAAAAATTACAAGACACACAAAGAAGCAAGGGAAAAACAATAAACTATCAAGACAAAGTAATCAAGAGAACCAGACTCAGATATGACACAGATATTAGAACTATCAGAGAATTTAAAATAACTATGATTAATATATTAAAGATTTTAATGGAAAAGGTGAAAAAGATGCATAAACAGATAGAAAATTTCATCAGACAGTTGTAAACTAGAGTCAAATGGAAATGTTAGAATTTAATAATAAGGTAACAAAGATGAAGAAGGCTCAACACAGCTCAACACAGCTGAGGAAAAAAATAGTAAGTCTGAATACAAGTCAATAAAAATCATCCAACCTGAAACACGAAGAGAAAAAAAGAGACTAAAACAGAAGACCCAAGAACTGTGGGACAAGACTCTCATACATGTGATTTGAATACCAGGAGGAAAAGAGAAACTAGGACAGAAGAAATATTTGAAGAGATAATGTTCAAGAATGCTCCAAAATTAATGAAAGACACCAAATCACAGATCTGAGATGCTCAAAAAACACCAAGTAGGATAAATATAAAAAAGCAAACAAACAAAAAACTTAGACACACTATACTCAAATGGCTGAAAACCCAAAGCAAACAAAATCTTGAAGGCTGTGGTGGGGGTTGGGGAGGAGGGGGTGGAAACATACCACACAGAAAAGAATACAGCTAACTTCTTGTCAGAAACTATGCAAGCAAGAATAAAATGGAGTAGCCTCCCCAAATAACTTAAAAAACTATCAACCCAGTAAAAATATCTTCCCAAAATTAAAGGAAAAATACTTTTTCAGACAAATAAAAAACTGAGAAAATTTATTACCAGCAGGCCTTCACTCAGAAAATGTTAAAAGAAATCCTTCAGGCAGAAGGATTATGATACCAGACAAAAACTTTCATCTATACAAAGAAATGAAGAGTGCTAGAAATGGTATATATAAAAGTAAGTATAAAATTCATTTTTTCTAATTTTTAAATGCTCTAAAATATAATTGCTAGTCTAAAGCAAAATTGTAGCAATGTATTGTGTTTAATAGCATATATAAAGTAACATATATGACAACAATCACACAAAGAATAGGAGGAATGAATCAGGAGTGTACTGTTCAAAGGTTCTTATACTACACATGAAGCAATATAATACTTGAAGGTAGATTGAGAGTATATACATTGTAAACTCTAGGACAACCACTAAAAACATTTTAAGGCATAAACAAAACACCAATAGTATAGTTAAAGTAAATTATAAAAATATTCAATTAATCCAAAAGAAGGCAGGAAAAAAGAGAAAAAACAAAGAACAGATGTTACAAACATAAATCCAGCAAAAGAGATCTTAATCCAACCATACAATGAGAACACTAAATATAAATAATCTAAACACATCAATTAAAAGACAGAGATTGTCAGATTCGATTTTTAAAAAAGTATGATCCAACTATATGTTGTTTTTTTTTTAAAGAAAACATATTTGTCTATAAAGACATATATAGGTTAAAAGTAAAAGGATGGAAGAATATATGCCTTATGACCAATTATAAAAAGAAAACTAGAGGGGCTATATTAATATCAGACGAAACAGAATGCAGAGCCAGGGATATTACTAGGGATAAAGAGGGACATTACATAATGATAAAGGGTCAATTCAGCAAGGAGCCTTAACAATCCTAAATGAGGATGCACCTAACATCAGAGCTTCAAGATACACACACAAAACCCTCCCAGAACAGCCATTATTGATTGATGAATGCAAACTTCTCTTCCAAGCAGATATGTAATTATTGCCAGACAGAATAATTAAATAGTTCTCTATAAAGAATTAACCTAAATCTCCTCTCTATCAGGACTCATCCAACCTTCAGACCTATCGGGTCCTGCCAATACCAGGCACCAAAACATCCTTTGCATAAAGGTTGTTCTTCATCCTTTATGGAGAAAAACTTCTAATGCAGCCAAAGGTACATAAAGCACTACAAAACATAAAAGTATAGGGCAGATGCAATCTCAGGTGAGCCAAGTGGTGCAATCTTTGGAGTGAGTAATGGAATATGAGTTCTTTACAGCAATTAAAAGTCTCTGAGGATTTTCACAAGAGTGGGAGCATTATAAACCTGTATCCTGGAGCGGCATCAACTGGGGCATGGTAATTATGTTCCATCCACAGGTCCAACTAAACACAATATTGGTTCTGTGTCTCCCAGAGCATACTGCAGCTCCTCCTATGGCAGAACAATAAGCTGGCTTTGTCCTCAAGGCTTCAGAGCTGTTCCAGCACTAAGCCTCCAGTGCTTAAAAAGCTTTGAGAATCTCATATTAAAATCCCTCTGAGTTAAAGTATTGTGATTTTTTTTTTTTTTGAAAATCTACTGGGAATCCCACTACTATGAAATCTAAATTGGAAATTAAGTCAATGTGTAGTTTACCCTTCTTTTGTGCTCATATTTAAGACAACAAAAGGTAGAATTAAAAAAACTAAGAATCCTTTTATTATTCTTTCTGACCTCTTCTTTTACTTTATGTAAATATAATTTACTTAAATACATAAAGTCATTTGTCAAACAAAAACAAAAGTCCCATTAGTGGGCATCACAAAATAATCAAAGTTTTGATAAAAGCATAAATCTTAAAGTCAAAAAAATTCCATTTTGAAATGTTAAGTATTTTTTTCCCGTGAAAATAAAACCATAGCTTATAGGATAATTAGCAATAAAAAAAATGTGATCTAAGTTTTTATGTCTTTATTTCTAAGTCAAATTAATCAAACAGGAAACACAGGAAATCACTCAAATAAAACAATGATCAAATTTAATCAGAAAAATTTAAAAATACCTTAAGTAACTCTATCTCATCCCTGAAAATCTCTGCTAATAACTTTGAGGAAACCAGAAATGATGCCACCTCCCTGTAAACCCAGCTACTTGGGAGGCTGAGGTGGGAGGACTGCTTGAGCCCAAGAGTTTCAGATTAGCTTGGGCAACATAGCAAGACCCTATCTCAAGTAAAAAAAAAAAAAACTTTGAGGAAAATACCTGGAAAAATGGAAACTCATGAGATAACTATAGTTCTTGTATTAGAAATGAAAAGCAAGATGACCAATGCTTCAAATGGTCTTACTTCAGTCTTACTGTTTTGTTTTGTCCTGTTTAGATGTCCACAGGTGTACTCATGCTGTATAAAAAACCTGCTTGGCCAGGCTAAATGCCTTTCAGGCTATTATAGAGGATATTAATTCTGAATGAGCAAAATTTGTCCGGAATGTGAAAAGGGAGATTTGTTTCTGCCCCCAACACTATCTGAAGGAATACAACATATGAAATATTCATATCTGTAAGATGTTTTATACTAAAGACCGAGGTAACCAAATTATGCTTATAAGAAAATTCTACAGACATAAGTGAGTAGCTACGAGTAGTAGTAGGAGCAAAGGGCCCTGTGATAAGCAGTTCAGATTTCCTTTGCATAGAAGAAGGCTCACTTTTACTGAACAAGTCATGCTTATGCCCGGGCCAGTGGACTCCCAAGTGGTTATGGGTCTTCCAAGAGGGGTGGGTGGCACAAGATGAGCCAGTGAGTTGAGGAAAAAATAGAACCTTCGATTTTCCGATCTAAAAGCTTTACATTGTTTAATACACGGATGGACAGTTGATTATATGGAAGGCAGTTATAGAATAATGGTAAAAGCAAACTGTCAAACTAATCTACCTGGGTTTGTGTTCTGATTCTACCACTTAAACACCATCGACCTTGAGCACATTACCTAATCTTTCTGTGCCTCCATTTTTTCACCTATGAAACAGACAATATAATGAGCCCAACTCTTAGAGTCGTTATAAGGACTAAATGGGTCCATAAAGTACTCAGAACAGTGCCTGCTGCAAAGTAATCATGATATTACATAAATGTTATTTATCCCATGGAAGGGATTAAAGATCATAAATAGTCATTTTTGGCAACGTACAGGATGTATTTGCTATAAATTGTTATTTACATACTATCCTAAGGTCCTAAGACATATTTGGAAAAAAGAGACAAACATATACACATTATTCCATTTTCAAAAGGCACTAATAAGAAATTCAGTGTGAGTCAGTGGTTCACACAAGTCACGATGGGTCCCTAAATGATGCCATTTGGCAAACAAAGGCAGTCTTTACTGGTTAGAGCTACCAATCTAAATAGAAAATGAAAAAAAGGAACTCGCTCAGTTCGGTCATAAATTTGTCTACTGAAAACACAGGAAGTCACTGAGATTCCTATTGTGAGCCTAAATTTCATCTCTCAGCCCAACAGAGCCAGAGCTGCTGTGGCTGAGCCACACAGAGCACTGGGGGTCTCCAGGTATGCTTAGCTCCTCCAGTTACCTCCAGGCCCGCCGTTGGGTGTCTGGCAGCTGCTGCGTGGGGAGCCCCACATGGAGCCACTGACCACCCTTAGCCTGGACATGCAGAGAACCATCCCCCGTTCTACCCTTTCCAGTGTCTTACAGCTGTTAGTGCTGTGGGTTTTAAGAACCCCAGTCTTTAGACATTGAATGGAACCACCCGTGAAAAGCCCATTAGCTTGGAAAACCAACAAGAGAGCCCTCCTGCCCCCAAGTGCCTTTAATCAAATGGCTCAAATTTCTTGACTTCCCACCATTCATAACCATTAAATTCAGTCAGAACTTTTTTCACTGAACAAGTGTCTTCTTTAGAAAAGGCAAGAATATCTTGGATGATTAAATTAGTTTAATCTAATTGTGTTGCTCCTAATATCTCGCTGAGACTAGCCAGACCTGAGTTCAATTTTCACTTTAATAAGCATGTACTGAGCACCTATTAATGTGCCAGGCATACTGAGTGGGTGAAAGAAAGAACATAAAAAGCTTCATGGCAGCATAAGTCGAGTTTTGCCACCAAACGAACTTCCCCTGTTTGCGGGGTGGGGGAAAGGCAGAGGGAGGAAAACATTAAACAAGCAATGGCAGAAGTGATAAACACCATGAAAGAGCTAAAGAATGCTGCACCAGCTTACAGCAAAGGAACCCAGCCAGCCTGAGATCAAGGAATAGTAACCCGAGTGGAGACTTGGAGGATGGGTGAATGTTGACCAGGGGCACGTGGGAGGACAGTGTCTCAGGCGCCAGCCCAGAGATGGTGACTGCAGAGGTGGGGACAATCCATAGACGATTCCCATCCTCGTATCAAGTGAGGTGACTGAAAGCTTTTAAGCAGGGGAATGGCCTCCGCTGATCCGAATATTAAATGGTCCCTCTGGCCGCAGTAAGGGAAGGAAGTGGAGGCAGGGGAGGAACCAATTAGGAATCTGTTGCAAGAGTCCAGGTGAGGAGTGGCAAAGGCTTGACCCAAGCAGGGCAGTGGAATCGGGGAGAAGTGGAGAGTTTGACACCCAGGAGACAAAGCCATAGGACACAGCGATGCATTGTGTACAGGAGGAGAAGAGGCGGACTCCTGGCTTCTGGTTTGAACGGCGAGATGGGTGGTGGAGTCCCACACTGGGGAGCAGGGCTGCGGGTACAAGGGTGAGTCCAATTCCAGACATGCTGCTTTTGAGGGGCCCGGGAGACACCTGAGGGGTGCTGGCTCTTCCGCAGTGCTTGGATGCAGGGTGAGCGCAGGGCATGACAACCATGTGGAGTCGTTAGCATCAAGACTAATCACTTGGCACGTGTGTGACATAAAAGAGAAGGTGACCAGCCCCTGGGGGATGAGACAGGCGGTGGAACTGGCAGGCAGAGGCGGCAGCGAAGGAGCAGCCAGGGTGGAGGGAGGTGAGCAGGCGGGTGTGGCATCCCAGAATCGAGGTCAACGAAGATGTGGATTGAAGTGCCCCTGGGTCTGGGGACCTGCAACTCATTCCTGGCTGCTTCTGTGAGAGCATTTTCAGGGGAGGAATCAGGAGTGGAAACCAGTTTGCAGTGGTTTGTAAAGAGAATGAGAGGTGAAGAAATGAACCCCAAAGGGTAGGCAACTATTTCAAAGTTTTTGGGCTATAAAGGGAAGGGGAGAGAAAGAAGGTAATGTCTGGGGAGAACATGGGGTTAGAGATGGTTTCTGTTTTGTTTTTAGATAGGAGAATTAAATACATTTCGAAGCTGATGAGAATGAGCCAGCAAAGGAGGGACAGTTAAAGATGGAAGAGAGACAGGGGTACTGACGAGCAGAAGGTTCCTGAAATGAGCAGAGGGGCTGGCATCCACGGAGCAGGGGAGGAGTGACAGGTCACAG